>PVJD01004070.1:0-137943 GCA_004026545.1 Mormoops blainvillei | reverse complement strand
TAGATCACACACTCATGTGAGATCATGTTATTTGCCTTTCTCTTATTAGCTTTTTTCACTTAGCATAATAATCTCCAGGTATATCCATGCTGTCAGAAAGGGTAAGAGTTCCTCCTCTTTTTATTTTATTTTATTTTATTTTATTTTAATTTTATTATTTTATTTTTTATGTTATGTTATTTTAGTTTAGTTTTTAATAGCCATGTATTATTCCATTGGGTAAATATACCACAGCTTTTTTATCCACTTATCTACTGATGGGCACTTGGGCTGTTTCCAAATCTTGGCTATTGAAAATAATGCTGCTATGAACATAGGGGTGCATGTATTCTTTCACATTGATGATTTAGGATTCTTAGGATATATTCCCAGAAGTGGGATTGCTGCGTCAAATGGCAGGCTGTGTATCTAGGTTTCCTCATGTGTTAATTAATTTAAATTCATGAAAACTCCATAGGACACTATTATCATCATCCCCACCCACTTTACCTCATCACATAGAGGTGAAGTAACTTTCTCAGGGCATAGTAGAAAGGAAACAATCTTATTCAGTCCCTCACTGGTTCTTCACCCTGAGAGACACTCAATCTTAAAAATCCAGTCACTCTTTTTCATCTCATGCCATGTTAATTTTTATAGATTCTGTTATTCATTCACTTAATCGGTATACCTGTATTGACTTCTACTGTGTACTAGGGCTAGGAGTTAAATGTCTGATGAGACAGACATGACTTCTTTTCTCATAGGACTTACAGTCAATGAGAACATGGGTAAGTAAGCAGGCCATTTGAGTACTTTCTGATAGAGGTGGTAAAGGCTGCTTTGCAGTATATGGCCTGGGCACTAACACACACTTGCTAAGATGGGGAGAGTTCCAGGAGAAGTGACCTAAATCAAAGGCTGAGAGCTACAATGAAGAAGAATGAGATGCGGTGAGTGTTCTAGGCTGAGAAAATACCATATTCAAAGAAAATATCACATTCGGCGCCTAGAGGCAACTGAAAACATTAAGGGAATTAAAACCATAATATATGGCTGAAACAAAGACTTCACGGTAAAGACCTGGGGATGATTGTGAAGGAGAAAGTAAAGGTTTAATGGTGAGTGAAGGTACTTTTATGACAGAAAATGTAAGGAGATATTAGGGATTTGGGGCTGATCATCAGAGTAACGGGGAGCTATTTGAAGAATTTTATGCAGAGTCAAGATCATATTTGCAAATTTTTGAAAATTCTATAGATAAATGAAAAAATACATATAATAGACATACAATAAAATTTAGGTACAGATTGCTTACTAGCTAAATTCTATTTTTTATTTAAGAAAAGATATTTTAAATAGAAAAGAAAAGGATCTATTTTAAATGTAAATCCTAAAGGTTATTTTTATTTATTCATATTGGATGCACCTTAGGCTTAGGATTACAAAGGCATCTTGTTAAATAATGCCTGGAAAAATGTTCATCTAGTTACTGCCTCAAATCTTTCCTACTATATACAGCTGCAGATTATCATTTGCGATTCAGGTAGTTAATGCTACAATTAGCTCCAAGCAGGTGTGTATATTTTTACAGTACTCTTTCATAACAAGGGCCTTTGGCAGACTAAATGTTCTGTTCATGTTAAGATAGGCCATAAAATGAAACAGTACTGTTTTACATTTTGAGATCATGTCCCAATTGCTGTTAATTATCTTGCTCTTGAATAAGCACTATTCTTTTACAGTGTTTTTTCATAGACATGGTGTAGATGCTTTGCAGCTAGTCAATTTAAATAAACTGTGTATCAAAAAATGTCCCAGAACATTTTAAAATTGTAAATGGTTTCCATTTGACTAAAACCCATGTTAGAACTGAAATAGGGGAAAAAAGGATTAAAGTTTTAATATTTTTGTTTGTATTTTATTAGATTGTTGTTTGACTAATCCTTTTTGTGGTAGTTTTCAGTTGATGTAAATGAAATTAGCTGAGCAATACAATGCTGAACGGAAGGGTTGGGAATGAAAGTTCTGATGCCAAATCAACTATAATATTTTTAATCAGAGTTAATTGATGCCAGCTGTGTGGTCGGTGTGCTATTTTGTATTTATGAAGAAAGTTATGGTTGCTGTTATTTCAATTTAGAAGCTGCAAATGGTTGCCGGTCATTAATAATCCATGGATGGGGCATGCTTTGTGTTTATTGCACAGAGAAAAGGTTCAAGTGGTTCAAGAGGTAAAATGTAATTTGGATTAATAGTGTGGGACACTTTAGTTCTTTAATAATTGCACAGGAGTAAATAACAGAGCAGCTACCTAGTATTATGGTTGCCTTTAGAAAAATATTATAGATCTCCTTGGCAATATCTATTAATCTATTACAATATTAGATTGAAACTGTTCTTAAAAGCCCAAGTCCATTACTACTTCTTCCCTAAACCTTTTTTTTTGAAAATTAAATAGTATGATTATATTTAAACCCTTTCCAATTTAAATTGGCATAAATCTGGGCTGACCACAAAATGGTTCCTTAAAATGCATACGCATACATACACTCGCAGAGTACACTAGCTATACACAGACAATGTTCAGATGCAATATTCATATATACTTAATATTCACACAGGTGCATATAGCACACACACATTCACACCCAAGAGAATTCCTAAATCAGTTTAAAAATATTATAGTGGTTGGTTTGATTATTGTCTCTTTGTAGTCTAATTAGATAATCAAAACAGCATGATATTAGAAAAAAACAGACATACAGTTCAATGGAACAGAGTTGAGAGCTCAGAAATAACCCCAACATAGATATGGGCAAATAATTTTTGACAAAGGAGCCAAAAACATTCAATACAGAAAAGAAAACCTCTTTAATAAACAGCGCTGGGAAAATTGGAAAGCCACATGCAAAAGAATGAAACTAGACTGCTATTTGTCACCATACACAATGGATCAAAGACCTAAATATAAGACCCAGAACAATAAATTACATAGAAGAAAAGATAAAAACTAAATTTATTGACCTTGCTCTTAGAGAGGATTTTATTAATTTGATCTCAAAGACAAGGGAAATAAAAGCAAAAATAAATAAATGGGACTGTATCTAACTAAAAAGATTCTGCACAGCAAAAGAAATGATTTAAAAAAAGGCAACTAACCAAATGGGAGAAGATATTTGCAGACAACACCTCCAACAAGGGGTTAACATCCAAACGAGCTCATACAACTCAACAACAATAAAAATCAAATAGTCCAATTTAAAAAATGGGCAGAGGACCTGAACAGGCACTTCTCCCAAGAAGACATGTATATGGTGAACAGATATATGTGAAGATACTCAACTTTGGTAGCTTTTAGGGAAATACAAACCAAAACTACAATAAGATACCATCTCACACCTGTTAGAATGGCTGTTATCAACAAGACAGGTAATAAATTTTGGAGGGGCTGTGGAGAAAAGAGAACCTTTGTGCATTGTTGGTAGTGTTGTAAATTGGTGCAGCCACTGTGGAAAACAGTATGGAGGTTCTTCAAAAAATTAAGAATAAAGTTGCTATATGACCTGGTACTGCTCTTTTGGGGAGTTACTAAAAAATTTGAAAACAATTATTGTTAAAGATATAAATATCCCTATGTTCATTACAGTGTCATTCATGGTGGCCAAGACATGGAAACAACTGAATTATTCCTTGATAGGTGATTTGATAAAGAAGATGTGGTACATACAGTTAATGGAAAACTACCCAGGCATTAAAAGATGAAATACTGCCATTTGTGACCATGTACAATGTGGATGGATCTTGAGAATGTCATGCTAAGCAAAATAAGTCAGATAAAAAAAGCCAAGAACCATATGATTTCATTCATATGTGGGATATAAAAGTGAGAGCAACAAATGCACAAATGGTATAAACAAATAAAAACTTACAGACACAGACAAGCATGGTGGTTACCAGAGGGAAATGGGGTGGGGGATTGGTAGTAAAGGGTAAAGGTGTCAAATATATGATGATAAAAGGAGATTTGACTTTGGGTGGTAAATATACAATGTAATAGGCAGAAAATGTGTTTTATAACTGTATACTTGCAACCAATATAATTTTATTAACCAATGGCACTTAAATAAATTTAATTAAAAAATAAATGAAATATTCTAATGGTTGGCAAAGTTGTCTGATTACTTCGTCAAACAGATTTTTTCTTTTTTTTTTATTGTTCAGTTACAGTTGTCCCCATTTTCCCCCATTACCCAACCCCACCCTACCCACACCCACCCCCCACATTCAATCCTCTCCGCCACCTACCCCCGTTGTCTTTGTCCAGGGACCCTTTACATGTTCCTTGATGACTTCTTCTCTTCTCCCCCCCACCCCCACCCCCATTTTCCCTCTCCCCTCTCTCCTGTGGTTACTGTCATTTTGTTTTTTATTTCAATATCTCAGGTTCTATTTTGCTGGCTTGTTTGTTTTGTTGATTAGGTTCCACTTATAGGTGAGATCATATGGTGTTTGTCTTTCACTGACTGACTTATTTCACTTAGCATAATGCTCTCCAGTTCCACCCATGCTTGTCTGAAGGGTAGGAGCTCCTTCTTCCTTTCTGCCGCATAGTATTCCAATATGTAAATGTACCATAGTTTTTTGATCCACTCCTTTACTGATGGGCACTTAGACTAGTTCTGGCACTTGGCTATTATAAATAGCACTGCTTTGAACATTGGGCTGCATAGGTTCTTTTGAACTGGTGTTTCAGGATTCTTAGGGTATATTTCCAGAAGTGGAATTGCCAAGTCAGAAGGCAGTTCCACTTTTAGTTTTTTGGGGAAATTCAATCCTGTTTTCCACAATGGCTGCACCAGTCTGCATTCTCACCAACAGTGTACTAGAGTTCCCTTTTTCCCCACAACCTCACTAGTACTTGTTTATTGATTTGTTTATGATGGCTCTTCTGACAGGTGTGAAGTGGTATCTCATTGTGGTTTCAATATGCATCTCTCTGATGGCTAGTGATGCTGAGCATCTTTTCATGTATCTCTGGGCCCTCTGTATGTCCTCTTTGGAGAAGTGTCTGTCAAACAGATTTTCAGTTGCTGACTATGATTTATTTGCAGAGAAATTACAGTTCTAAATGTTCCATTGTCATTCATATGGGCATATTCTTAATAGTCTGTCTCAGTTAATCTATTTTTTAAGTATATTTTATTGATTATGCTATTACAGTTGTCCCATTCTTTTCAACCCTTTACCTGCCTCCACCCTGTACCCTTCCCCTTCCAGCATTCCCCCTACCCTTACTTCATGTCCATGGGTTGTACATGTAAGTTCTTGGCTTCTCCATTTCCTACACTATTCTTAACCTCCTCCTGTCTATTTTGTGCCTACAAATTATGCTTCTTATTCCCTGTGCCTTTCCCCACCACTCCCCCTCACCATCCCTACTGATAATCCTCCATGTGCTTTCCATTTCTGTGATTCTCTTCCTGTTCTAGTTGTTTGCTTAGTTTTTGTTTTTTAGGCTCACTTGTTGATAGCTGCGAGTTTATTGTGATTTTCTTGTTCACAGTTTTTGATCTTCTTTTTCTTAAATAAGTCCCTTTAACATTTTATATAATAAGGGTTTGGTGATGAACTCCTTTAACTTGACCTTATCTGGGAAGCACTTTATCTGCCCTTCCATTCTAAATGATACCTTTTCTGGATAGAGTAATCTTGGATATAGGTCTGTTTGTTGTTTTAGGAAAGAAAATGGGTCACACAGTTATATGACCATTGTTATTTGCATTGAGACTATTTTACATGATAAATTCATATATGAACTGATTTAAACATATTGTCCATTTAGACCAAATATTGCAACAATAATGGATTCACCATTAATCAATAGTTGAGCACCTATTTGAAACCCTTTGACAAATAATCATGTTTAAAGGAGAAATACTCATTTTAGCATGAATAAGTAAATACAATTTTTAGGTAATTCTGATTGTTAGCTTACAGGTGCTTCTTGACTTATCATGGGGTTACCTCTCCATAAAGCCATTGTAAATTGTCAAAAATGTATTTAATATACCTAACCTTCCAAACATCGTAGTTTACCCCAGCCTTCCTTAAATCTGCTCAGAAGACAATATGCAAAAATGTTGACAACAGAGTACACTGTAGAGCGTTGGCTGTTTACCCTCATGATTGCATGGCTAACTGGGGACTGTGTCTCAGTGCTGCCCAGCAACATGAGAGGGTGTCATACTGTGGTCACTAGCCCAGAAAAAGATCAAAATTCAAAATTCAAAGAACGGTTTTCACTGGATGTGTATTGCTCTCACAACATTGTAGAGAAATCCCAAGTTGAACCATCTTAAAATAGGGACCATCTCTACACATTTTTATATTGAACCTTAAATATCTGGACTTGAGGCTATTAAATGGTGCCACTCCCTTCATTTTTAAATATTTAATAATTATGTATCAATATTGGCTCATCAATTGTAATAAATGTACCACATTAATGCAAAAGTTTAATAATAGGGGAAGCTGTGTGGGAGGTGTGAGGTGGGGGGAGAGCTGATATATATGAGAACCCTGTACTTTCTACTAAAGTTTTCTGACCTTGAAATGCTCTAAATAAAATTTAATTTAAAAAATTAGGGGTTCATAAAAATAAAGTGATTTATTTTTCTTCTCTAGTCCTCTAGCATCCCCCACACCCACATGAGTCTGGTTCCTATTTATTTTCAGAGGGATTTATGTTAACTAATTTTAAAGTCCAAAGGTGATTTTTGGACCAAACATTGGTTTCTCTACTACCTATTCTAATACCTATTTAATGAACCCAAATGCAGAATGACACCTTGATATTTTATTCTAAACTTTTAACACATTTAGAAAATCCCCTTTAATAGTCAGGTGTCATCGATATGATTATTTCATAAAAAGATGATTGTTTCCTAAGGAAAATGTTATTATATATATAATTATTTTTAATGGACAATATTATTGTTTGGTTATTTCTACTATACCAGATGGCCCCCCTTTTATTATGTGTAAAATTTTAAGGTGAAAAGTAATGTAAAATATGAGAGTTTGCATCCAGGATTTGTGAAAATGTCTTAATTTTTCCTTCCTATTCATAGGTAAAATGAATAAAATATAAATTATCTAGTCTATTCTTCCAACCATCCAACTTTTCGCTCATTTTAAAGGTGATATAGATGTTCTGCTTATATCATTTCACCTGTAAATCTTTAACAACATAGATTCATCTCATTCAAGGTAACAACAATGAGAGAGAGTTGCCCTCTTACATAGTCTTTTAAAAACAAACACATGATTTTATTAAACTTTTTCTCTTCTATTATTGCTCCTCATGATACACAATAAGGTTAAGCAAAGAGAGAGAGAGAGGGAGTCTGAGAGAGAGAGAGAAATAGCTAAATAGCTTCCCCTCTTTTGATACATTTTTAGAGACTTGTTAGAAAAGCGTATACTGACACATGTTAAAACAGTAAGGCTCTTCAGGATGGTCACAATACTGGAGAGAGACTAGGTTCAGCTCTGAAAGCAGAAAAGAACAAGTGGAGATTTGTAGCCAAGGAACACATTGGGGGAATGGTAAGTAGAAAATATAAATGAGCAAACAAGCCAGAAAAAGACTCACAGGTACAGAGAACACACTGATGGCCGCCAGCTGGGATGGTGGTTGGGGGACTGGATGAAAAAGGTGAAGGGATAGAGAAGTACAGATTGGTAGTCACAAAATATTCATGGGGATGTATGAGGGGAGACCCCCCAAAGCGGAATTTATTGATAAAAAATTGATAAAAAACTGTTTTTGAACTCATCAATTTTGATGCCTTTTAGTGCTTCTGCATTTTTTTTTTGTTTGTTTCACCTTTTGCACTTTGGCAAAATGTTTCCCTTTGCGGATTTTTTTCATCCAGGGAAACAACAACAACAAAAAAATGTTGCTTCAGGCAAGATTGGGTGAGCAAGGAGGGTAGTGCAAAGGGGTCATGACAGTTTTGGTCAAAAACTGCTGAACACCTAGTGCGGTGTGGGCTGGTGAGCTGGTAATCACCCATCATGAAATGGACAAACACACTGAAAGTCTTCAAAGAAAAAAAATTCACTGAAGCCAAGTGCATCCTTTCACAACACCACCAGCTGGTACACTGATACAGATGGGTTCTTAGAACAGGGAAGCCTGCATTACAATGGACCCACCCTCCAGAAGATAATTCTGTTTTGGGGGGGCCCCCCTCATAAAGTACAGCATAGAATATATAGCCAATAATTTTGTAATAATTACGTGTGGTGCCAGTTGGGTACTGGAAATATCAGGAGGAGCACTATGCAAAGTATGTGATTGTCTAACCACTATACTATGCATCTGAAATTAATACAAAATAATACTGAATGTAAATTATAATTGAAAACATAAAAAAATTAAAAAAAATTAATAAGAGGGAATACCAAGGAGAGGGTGGAATTTTGCTCAAGTGATGCAACAGGATTCTTGCTGAAAGCAGACCAGGATGGTCAGAGTAGAGGATTCTGCCTACGTGGACTTAGCAGGATTCTTGCTAACACTGGGCTCTGCGGAGATGGCAGTGCAGGTGCAGAGAGTGTGTGTCAGTGTTCAGATAATGATAACAGTGTTGATAATTAAAAACTCTGTAGGAAAATACAAGTCTTTTCCTTCATTCTTCCCTAAAGCTAAACAAAAATTTTTTTCAGTAAAGTCATATTGCCTTTTTGCTGTATCTCTTAATTCAAGATGAAAGACATTTGTATTTAGTTCTGTGGTGAAGGGACACTGTTAGATTAAAACTTTGAGTTTCTTATTGATCCTTCATATTGATATATGAAAGGTAAATAATCAGCTGAATTTATTTAAATTTAATTGTTTGCAAAAGGCTTAAAACATAGTCCAACTGAAAAATCAAGCATGCTCCATATGATATCAGATAATTCTGGTTTTGAACAGAAAGGCTGGTTGTTAACTTCTGTCAAATGTGAATTAATCATGCCCTGACTTCCATTTCTACTATCTCTGCTGAAAGTTAAAAGGTTTAAGTTTATTGTTTAAAAAAATCTATATAAAATCCAAGCTGATTATTAAATAGCTTCAGGTGGAACTTTATCAAGCATAATGTGAATGAGTACTGATCCAAATTTATATGATATTTAATCTCTGATATGATATTACATCAAGATATCAAGGCTGTATGTGGATATAGGTATACACACATTATATAACATTTTGTTTCAATAAAGACAAAAGTAACAATATTTAAATAATTGTGGGATGGGGGAGGATGGGACTGGTTGAAAGAAGGTGAAGGGATTAGGCAAAGAACATATATTCATGACCCATGGACATGGACAACAGTGTGGGAATTGACTATGGGAAGCAGAGGGCTGGAGGAGGGGGCAAAGAGGGAAAAATTAGGACAATTGTAATACCATAAACAATAAAAAACAAAAATAAGTAAAATGAATAAAGAAAAGTACTAACTCAAGAAATATATGTGTGTGTGTATACACATCTGACAAGAAAACTAAGAAGATATTTTGCTTCAATTTCTCAATATTTATTCTTTCTTGACTCAGAAATTTGTACTTTTTAAAATTTAAAGATTGTGTTATTTTGTTTTTATTGAATTGGAATCCTGGAGATACCTGGAAAATATTTTTTAAAGATATATCATATATTTGATTAGAAAACAGTAAATCTATATGAATCAAAGCATATTTTATAAGTATGTCATAATAATATATACTAAACTATATTCTAAACATTATCTATTTTATAACTGTTACCTTTTTAATTCTATCAATGACTCTGTGAGTTAGGCATTATTATTTTTTACTTTACACATTTTACATAGAGTAAATAAGTGCTTTGCACCAAAAGCTACACACATGTAACAAAGTGGAAGAGGTAATACTTATTCATTCATTCCTTCTTCTTTGTCAGTCAGGGTTAAACCATAGAAGTAGAGCTACTGGGGCCTGGGTCTTTTTCCCCCTCTTTGGGAAATTCCAGTCCTGCTTTTAAGGACTTCCAACTGATTACCCAGGAGAAGCTCTCTTACTGAAAGTCAACTGATAAGGACTTCGGTTCCATCCACAAAATATCTTCACAATAGCTCCTTGATTTGTTGGCTTTTAAAAAAAAATTAATGAGGATTGTAGCCCAGCCATGTTGGCACCTTAGAAAGACAAACACACATTTGTTTATTCTTTTTTCTTTTTCCACCAATTTATTGAGTACCTACAATATACTGTTCTGAATACAGCGGTAAACCAACAAACAGCCCCTGCTCTAAGAAGCTTACTAAAGGGGAATGAAAACAATAAACAATCCCTGTAGGATGTAATTACTAAATTGATTAGTACTGTGAAATAAAAGCTCATATTTCCACAAAAAATTATGGAAGTTTCTAATTTACATTGGGACTCACTTCGGGGAAAGTAATTATTTTAACTGAGGTCTGCATTAGAAAGAGCAGCATCAGTAAACAGAAAAGTCAAGGAAAGGGTTCAGGCCTCAGAGCAAGGAACGAGCTTATGGGAGACATCTATAAAAGAGCCAGCGATACAAAATTCAATTGTTAAAAAAAAAAAAGCCTATGGGATCTTAAAGAACATAAAGAAACTTGAACAGGGACAATTAGCACAGGGATTTGAGGACTGTGTTAAAAGTAATGAATTTCTCCTTCTCCCTCCAACTCTCACCCTGGTATACTGTGACATGTATATGCATATACACAATAAATATCATATAAATTTGGATCAGTAATCATTCACATTATGTTTGGTAAAGTTCCACCTGAAGCTGTTTAATAATTAGCTTGGATTTTGTATAGATTTTTTAAACAATAAGCTTAAACATTTTAACTTTCAGCAGAGATAGTCCTCAAATAGTTCTGTGTAGGGTGACAATGAGTTTATTTATGTTTTAAATTGATTACTCTGGTGCTGTATGGGAAATGGCTTGGGGAAAAAGCAATAGTGGAAATGGGCAGAATGATTAGGAGGATACTGCAGTGGTTACGGAGAAAGGTGCTAGTCCTTGGGTCTGTGTTATCATAATGGAAAAGGAGAAAAGTGGACAGAGTACAAATTTCTTTCAGAAGCAGAGGTAGCAATACTTGATGATAGATTAAATGAAGTATAGAAAAGAGAGGGAAGGTATCGTACAAGATCAGCAGTGTTCTGCCTTGAAATGGCAAGACCGGAACCTATGTCCCTGTTGTGACAGAGCTCTTGGCGACTACTTTAGAGTAACTACAATATCGCCAATCTATCATTTGCAAACGTGAGGTGGGGGTTGCTACTCACCTGGCAGCACACACTGCATCTCCCCAGAAGGCGCATGCACCTCACACCCTTGACACTTGATACCATAGTGAACCTCTTGTTTTAATGGGGGGTGTTTGGAACTTTCCCAGATGTGGAGGGGCTGGAAAAGCTTCTTTAGAAATCTGTGAACTAAATTGTTCAATGTGAAAATAGCATTAGAGTCAATAATTCTGAGAACAGAGGGAGGGCTTCATATGTTGTATGTGGTATAATGTGATTCTCATAAGTGGATGTGGCCGTACTGCATTAATATAACAGTGTAATCAACATTTCATATTAGTATCTTGTAACTCACTTTTGTAAAATCAACTACGTATTTGAAGAACATTTTCTAATCCTTTATTAATATTGAACACATTCAATGCATTAATAAGCCCTCTCAACATACACATTCAACTTGCAAGAAAGAAAAGTTGGGGGAATTTTAGAATGTTTTCTCCATGCAATTTATGTCTCTATTTACCTTTAATATTTATTGAGCTCAGTTCTTCCCCATGTACTTAAATGGGCCTCATATAAGATTCTTTGGTATTTTGAAATATGTATTGATTTTATAAGTCTGTGATTCAGAGGAGAACATAATCTTTTATTATAATGACCAGTAAAACAAACAAAACAAAGAAATATTTTTTGTAACCAGAAAGTTCTCCATGAAAACCCAAACTAAATATGAAGTTTAATTTACATTTTTGGTAGTTGGCCTAGTATCATCTGTAACTCCTCAACTATTCTCAGTAATTATGATTTTCTCTCTCTCTCTCTTTTGTTTTGTCATCTCTCTGGGAGCACCTATTATACCATAGCTCTGTAATACTATTACATCATGATTTGAGGTATTGAACCCTGGATTATTTACTGAGTCCTAACATTTTTGCAACAAAACACACGTCAGTTTTCATAGCTTGCAGTTCCTTAGATACTCATTCAATATAGGGACTTTTATTCTGGCTTGCTTTTTTTTTTTCACCACGAATAAAATTACACATGTTATGTCCTGTTTTGTTTTTAATTGTTCATTGCTACTAATATTACTTATTTTCTTAGTTGTCTGATGAGTTCTATAAATTTCAGTTATGTCCACAAATAAATACATTTGTATTCGATGGTAACATGTTCCACAGCAATGACAAGAAATTAACTTGTGGTCCTAAAATCAATGTTAACTCATGGAACAGAAAGATGCTTTGCCAATTCGCTTGCATTTCTTTCTTTACTTTTTTTTTCTTTTTATCTTGATCTACTGAATGTCAGTGCCACCTTATTAGTTCTGGATAACCTTCCTCTTTTCTCTCAACAGCTAAAGACCTGTAAGTACTTGTCAAATTGTAATGACTGTTGCACAGCAGGGTCATTTATTCTGAGTCCTTTGTAAAGAATGCACAGCAGAGTATTCCTATCAATGTGTACAGGTAGGGTCGGACTGATACAGAAGCTTAGTAAAATGGTAAGATATCAATTTAGTTCATCCTTTGTGAAATGATGAATTACTTCTTGCTACGAATATCAAGATGAAACCTTTGAAAAATATATATACTTTTTTATTTCTCTTTCTTTCATACTGTTACAAAGAATATTCTGGAAACTTAAAAAAGTCCACCAAGACAGGTAGCCCATATATGCTTTATTAGGGAAATTGTCATTAAACCAACTGTAGAATGACTGAAATTTAACTGGTAGTCTAGATGATTAAATTAATAACAGATTTAGGGGAGAACATTTACCTAAAGCTTTAGGCAATTTCTGTGTACTGTAAGCACAGAACCACAATTAATAACGCACAAAAATAATTCTAATTGATCTATAAAAGCACAAGAGTTTAATTTTCGAGATTTAATTTAGCAGCTATATGAATTTAAATAGTATTTTGACAGTGCAAAATGAAGCAATGAATTAGATTAGAAAAACAATTGTTACTTCTGTTTTGCAGTTCAGGAACTAACAGATATTCAGATTCAGCTACAAAAAATAAATGACATTTACTGGAAAACTACTTGTATTTTGACTTTTTGTTTTCAAATTAGAATACGCACAAAGCATGATGAGAACTTGTATGTAAATATACAATATAGCTAGATACTTAAGGGAAAAATAATCTACTACATATTTAGGGCAAGAGGCAGGGTGTGAATAATAACATGACACTCAGTGGATTTTTTAATACAGCCCACTTGTATTATACTGCTGTGCAAACTCCTTTCAGATCCTGGTATATAATCAACTGCTCCCCATATTTTTCTGTGCTGTTACATGTGTGCATTTTCATATCTACCCAAATCGTTATTTCAGGGAACAATTAGAGGATAGAGAAAATTGAGAAATATAGGGGTAGTATGAAATGGAGGCAACTGCACATCATACCCACTTAAGACATTTCAGGGAAATTCTTCCTGTGTCTTTTTCTGAAGAACTAGACAAATACATATACCTAGTTTAGAAGTTGGAAATTTTTCTGTGAAAGTAATCAGACATAACACTTCTATATGTAAACAGTATGAAAAATTTACCCATTCGGTTCTTTAAGACTATGAATTCTTATATTAGGGTGGATAAGATTTTTAAAGTTATGAACATAGAATTTAAAATATTGCTCTTGATAAATGAGGATATAAATAACTTCTAAAGGAAAGTGTGTGTACATCAAATTCACTCAACACTATGGAGAAATATTATAAAAGTAGTTAGTTTTGAAAAATTTATTCTTCCCATTCTGCTAGGAAGGAGAAGCTTCTCATGTTGTCTGGTAGAGAGTATTTAGCTGCTTTGAGAAGTTTTAGGCCAGCACTAACTGCACAATTGACATTTTACAAAATGGGGTTTTTCTCTCATTCATCTCTAAATATCAGTACCTGCAAGGATTATACTTAACATGTTTGAACAGCAATTTTTCTGGATTTTTTGGCCCTTCTGTCCTTCAAAGACACCTAAGAGTGGATCTAGCTATAATGTGCCAATGTGATGTCTTTGCTAAATTAAAAAAAAAAAGATTTTTAACAGCTACCATTATACCTGGAAACTAATGGATTTTTTATCAAGAAATTGAAGTTCAGTATGTTTGTTTTTGTTTGTTTAATCAATAAAGTAAGGAGATTACACACTATACTATTAAACTCCTTATTTTACCATAACAGTAGATAATAATTGTTCAGAAAGTATAAAGTAAACTAACATGAGTTTAAATCAATAATGTATAGATTATAACATTACAAAATCAATGTAAATTTGTTATATGGCAGCCATGTCTTTGAAAAGTGTTACCTATCATGATGTTGTTTGGTGGATTAAAAATGATTTGAAGAAATTAGAATATCAGTAAAGCATCCAGAAGTAATTTTCATGAATATCTTTGAAGAGTATCCAATAACTGTTTTCTCTATTTTTTAACAATACATATGTAGTGATATTAAAGAAATATTTTCAAGCTATTTTGCTTTCTCTAGGGCAGTGATGAAGACATTTTCAATAATGTTTTATTATTTATAACAAAATGATAAATGTCTAATAAAGTATAAGTGTGGGTATCTATGTAGAATGAGAAAGAAATCATAATTAATATTACATTTGAAAAAATGACCAAAACCTGCAAATATCACAAAAATCTGGAAAATTAGCAGGCTATTTACCCAAATAATTGCATGACATCTTCTAAAATACTTCTTTCTCCCCATATTTTTGTCTGCATACTCTTTAATCACTCTTGATATTACAGTGGTGTGTTTATATCTTTTTCTGCACAAAGAGAAGAATAATCAGTTTTTTCCCCTAACATGTTTGATCAAGGTGTATTTATTTTTCTAGCTTATTAGTTCTTTTAGCTCCATATGTTATTGAATGTCATGTAATTTCTATCATTGCTTTTTTAAGTTTTTGAAAGCCTCTAAGAGGTTTTTAAAAATATGCGGGTAAGATTTAGAAGAATTTTACACAGACTAGCTCCGGCTCCACATGTTTACAACGAGACTCTCCTCCTTAACTCATAGGCTGTGGTGCCATCAGACCCAGTCAGGTCCTAGTGTGGCTCTGGTCCTGCAGCACGTAGGACAATGAGTAGAATAGTACTTCTAGACGTCATTCCTACATTGGAACAGGTAGCAATGATCTAGTTGTGTACAGAAGTGACTGAGCATCCTTTTATGACAGCAATAACAAACCATATTATAATCTTTTTTTTTTTTTTTTTTTTACTTCTTTCCCAATAGACTGAGTTCAATGGAATTGGGAGCTATGTTGTTCATTTCTGCACTCCAAGCACAGAGGAGCTGATCTGAAATATTTTTTGACTAAATGATTAACTGAAAGGAAAGTTCTGAGGTGTAAGTTAGTAACCAACCCATGAAAAGCTGAATGTACAGGTGGGTGAGAGAATAGAGTTATCCGAAGAGCATGCAGTCCTAAAGCAAAGGTGGCACATATTCATACCTTTTCTTCTTAGTTTGTTGACAACTTGGTAATACTAAGCCTACTAATTCTTTTCCCTCATTATCACATCTTAATGAATGTGAAAATCTTTGAATCTATTAAAGAAATTGTCACTAAAACAAACACGATAAATCAGAAAGTAGTGAAATAAGCTCAGTATATTAAAAGAGTAATTCACAGTTTGGAAACCCTCAGAGTGTGGAAAAATTGATGTAATATCTAATAGGACCTAATGTACTTGAAGGGAGTATTCATGCTTTGGGCTGTTCTGACTCAATAAAATTTCATTGTTGATGATGATGGTTATGGTAAGAGACCATAGTCAGAGAAAGCTTAAAATCAATACTTAAAGAAATGATAGATTTACAACAAACAACAAGTGCTGGCAAGTTTGTGGAGAAAAGGGAACTCTAGTACACAGTTGGTGGGAATGCAGACTGATGCAGTCACTGTGGAAAACAATATGGAATTACCTCAGAAAACTAAAAATTGAACAGCCTTTTGATCCAGCAATTCCACTGCCAGGATTATACCCTAAGAATCCTGAAACACCCATTCTAAAGAACCTATGCACCCCATTGTTCATAGCAGTGTTATTTATAATAGCCAAGTGTTGGAAGCAACCTAGGTGCCCATCAGTAAATGAGTAGATCAAAAAACTGTGGTACATTGACACAATGGAATACTACGCAGCAGAAAAAAGAAGGAGCGCCTACCATTCACGACAGCATGGATGGATCTAGAGAGTATTATGCTAAGTGAAATAAGCCAAGTGGTAAAAGACAAATACTATATGATTTCACCTATAAGTGGAGACTAATCAACAGAACAAACAGGCAAGCTAAGTGTAACCAGAGACATTGAAGTGAAGAACAGACAGTGAACAGAGGAGAAGGGGGAGGGGAAGATGGGGGGAAACAGGGGAAGGGTGGTCAAGGAACATATATGGGGCACTCACGGAGAAAGTCAAGGAGGGGTGGGGTTGAGGGGGGTATGGGGGAATGGTGGAGGAAAAATGGGCAAAACTGTACTTGAACAACAATAAAAAACAATTTTAAAAAATCAAATAAAAAGATTAAAAAAAAAGAAATGACAGATTTACTTGTTTGTCTACCTCACTAGAATGTATCTTTTTCTCTTTTTCTAATATATATGCATTTATGCAGCCATTGTTAAGCATAATGAGAATAGTTTGTGTGACATCGATGTAATCTGTCAGCCAAGGAGAGTGGACTGGAATTCTCATGTGTGAACAATGATAACTTCAATGTACCAGTCAGTGGGGATGAGATGCCGTTGAGTGAAGATGTATATTGTGTGGCCATCGCATTCAAAATGACTGAGTGGAGCAATGAATCTGCATCAAATTTGCAGTAAACTTGAACATTCCTCTGCAGAAATTATTTGGATGATTCAGAAGGCCGCAGCTATGGGCAACTGGTGACTGGCAGTTTCTTTACAACAACATGACTGCTCATGCATCATATCTCATGCAGAGTTTTTTGTGAAACATCAAATCACCCAGGTGACTCAGTCCTCCTACAGCTGAGATTTGGCTGCCTGGGACTTCTGGCTTTTCCCAAAACTAAAATTACCTTAGAAAGGGAAGAGATTTCAGACCATCGATGGCATTCAAGAAAATACAATGCAACAGCTGATGGCAGTTGAGAGAACTGTGTGAGGTCCCAAGGTGCCTGCTTCGAAGTGGACTGAGGTGTCATTGTCCTATTACAATGTTTCTTGTATCTTGTATCTTCTTCAATAAATGTCTCTATTTTTCATACTACATGGCTGGATACCTTCTGGACAGACCTTGTATATCGATCTAAAAGTAGAGTATAATAGATGTTTAAATTTTATGTGTATTTAGGAACAAACAGAACATCTTCATTAAATCGATTTTCTCAAAGTAAATGTTTCCCTCTCATTCGCTACATGTTTTATTTCTTGCCCAAGCTTCTCTTAGTCTACTCCTGGAAGGTGTTTGTTTATTGATATTGTCCATCTACCTAATGTTCCAAAGTGTTGTCACCCAATTTTATGATTTGACCTACTTCTTATGGGGTACAAAAAACTTAGGAGTATTAACTATGAAAATATGTTTCAAGTCCATAGCACTGAGACGGTGCATAGTAGTAATCAGTGGGTCACTTAAAATTCTTTTACTTTACATATTTTATTTGACTTTGTTACTTTACCTAGAAATTATCACTTTATGATTTTATTTAGAACTTGTCATTGTGTTAGATATGATCTAATTAATAACCTGAATTTTAAATATTCTTTAGTTAGGAATTTAAAAAAAATTCAATCTGTGTTTTTCCTCTCACTTCTTTTAAGTTAATGAGATTTTTTTTTTACATAGATTGTATAGTACAGGTGCCAAGAATTGATTGGATATTATATTAAGGTAAATTAATATTTGAATATCTCAAAGCTGATTATAATCTAGTCACTTATTATGTAGCAGAAAGAAATAGCTAATTCATAGCTGATTCAATTTTTCTTTAATAGTGAGCATGCGATAAGGAAGTCAATATGTGAATATTCTAAAATTGTTTATTATTATAAATTATGATGAGTCAAGAAATGCCACTCCTAATACCCAAATAAATTTCTAATGCTAAGATAATTGATACTAATCAGCCTAAGTTCAAAATCTAATTCTGACGATTATGAGCTCTGTGATTATGACCAAGGTATTTCACTTCCCTGAACTTCACTTTGTTTGTTTGTAAAAAGTAGATATTAGTAGCTACTTTATAAGTTTTTCATGAAGATTAAATGAAATTATGAATAAAATTTTCTCAGCATGGTATCTGGCATATAATACTCAATGAAGAGTACATAAATGATGTTAATATAATTAAATATAAACAGTGCATAATAGTATAATCAATTACTTTTAGTTTCAATTATAATGAACTAAATAGGTCATATTCTCATGATCCTTTAAACTAGCCATTTAAAGAATGTCATTAGTGGAAAGTGTAGTGCTTGCACTGTCGCATGCAGTACATGTATTAAACAGTTTTTAAAAATGGCTGAACGACTTTACAGACCGCTAGGATTAGCAGGAGGTATTGGCTATTAAAGTGTAATCTGTATTTAATTTTATTGATTAATTTTATGAATAATTTTATTGTTCATTTTATTTACCTTATTTCATTAGCCTCCTTTGCAACACACTATCTATATCTCTGGACACATTTAATAATGGAATTCTCTTCAAATACTTATTCCTCATGGGTTGGTTTCATTCACTGATCTGTCCTTGGCTAGCTCTTCTCATCTACCATTCCTCAGAAGATCTCATCTGTTCCAAGGACTTTGGTTACTGTCCTTTGCTAATAAGTTCTACATTTATTTCTGCAGCATATGTATAGCTCTTCAGGTCACAAAATCCAGTGTCCTATTGGCCATCTTCATCTTGATTCCCACTGGGACTTTAAATTCACTATGTGTCAAACTGAGGTTAAGATCATCTGTCTGTAAACTATTCTTCCTCTTATGATTTTTATTGCAATAAAAGCTACTACCATCAATCCAGTTGTGAAAACCAAAACCTGGGTATTATCTGTGACTTATTTCTCCATCTCAGTGCCCACAAAAATGAAACACTAAATTCTATCAAATTATCTCCATTCCCATTGTCACTACTCAGGATTAGACAATATCAACTCTAGGAATATTTCCACAGATCACTAAATACTATGCTTTTACTAGTTCTCTATGCCTCCTTTCCTTTCTCTGAAAAATAGATAGAGTGACCATTTAAAGCACAAATGTAGTAATTTGGTCCAGTCCCAGAATTTGTGGAATTAAGGCAAGAGTATAAATGGAGGTATGTTGTTTCTCCCCTTCTCTCTACCTTTATTCTCCATCCATTACTGCCAGGCACTTATATGTAATGAGTGTGATTACATGTACTTATATTTAGATATTCCAATCTGTCTATCTGATCATTGTCCACAGCCATCCAACCCTTAAGAGATGTCAGGAGCCTTCCCTCCAGTGTAGAGGTTAGCCCGCAGTCAATGGGTCTGGGAAAGAGACCACAAAGGCCATAGGAGCAGTTTGGGATCATCTGGGAATTGAATTTCATGTAAATTACACACAGAGCATGTTCTGGAAGAATGGGCACGGGTGACAGGTGGGTTCTTGTTCTTGGCCCTTGGATTGCTTGCCCTGTGGTTGGAGGGATAGCCAGAGGAAACCATGGACAAAGATCCATTTTTCTGGGTCTGTGTGTGATATTGTGCTATTATTATTCTTTAATGACCCCCTGTTTTCCTCAGGATCAAGTTCAAACTCTTTAGTATAGAGTACCTTTTATGGTCTGACTCTTGTATATTCCTCCATCTGTTTTACATCTAAATGTCCTGTACCTCCTATTCTATAATCTAGTAAATCAGAAGTTGTTTTAGCTCCTTGAATGTAGAATGTTCTTTTTAAAAAAACTTTTCTTCTTTTTTTTCCCCTGCAGCACTCTCCATCTCCCTTCCACATTGATATTTTCTTTATATTTCAGATCTCACCAAATGATACTTTTCTTTAAGGAAACTTTTCTTATGCTTATTCATAATAGGCCTCTGTGCCTCTCTACCACTAAAGGGGCGTGCATGCCAGATATCATCCCCTTAATGTCTTGTTGACACAAATGCTAACCATCCATTTAGGAATCTGACTGGAGTGCAATGGGGAGATTATGATGAATCCAACCTGGTCTTGGAACATGATCCACGTTCAAAGCCATAATCCTTAGGTTAGTGTCTTCTGCTGTTCTTTGCCCCTACCTCCTGCTGTTTGTATTCCTTTCCTATCCTGCTGCAAGATTTGGGCTTCTTCCCTAATTTCTAAAAAAAAAAAATCACACCAAGTTTATAATAGAATTTTGTTGAGGGTAATTTAATTGAAAACTCCAGGTGTCATCAACCATCCAAATCACACTGCATTGCATTTCAACCGAAAACTTCTTACTCATTCCTCCTTTGAAGTGTCTCCTTGGCTCTCTTTCAATGAGAGGCCTTCGTCTTCCTTACTCTTTCTTCACACAGCCTCAAAGCTCACAGTCTTCCTTGTCCTTTATTTCCTTCAGAGAAATCTCAATAGCCACTCCTCTTAACAGTGCAGATTTTTCAGTACTGCACATAGTTTCTATCCCTCAGAAATCTTATTGAAGTGTATTCCAAGTGAAGCCAATGTGTTCCTCCACGACATATTCTCATACCAGCTACTAAAAAGGAAAAACTGGTCCGTGTTTACATGATGGTTAGGATGGGCTAAAGTTGTATTGCATTTAATGCCCATTACTTAGGATCTATCAGGAAGCCGAAGAAGAACAATGATTGCAATGCTCATATCTGACCTGAGTAAATCCCGATCACTATGTGTCTATCTCACTAAAGCAGCCTGTGCTTCACTAACAAAAAACAGGAGTTAACCTTATTAGGTTATTAGATTTGACCCATAATAGATGAGTGAAAATTATGCATTATTGTGTAACCGATTGCCATTAGCAACATTCTTTGGTGAAACAGATGTCTGTCTGCTCTCTGCAGTGTTGCGACTGTGAGGTTCACCATGTCCACAAATGAATTTTTGATTTATTATTGCCCAGGCATAATTGAAGAAAATGTTAAGTCTCAGCTCTATGATTCATGCATATTGACTGTGTGGTCAGTGAAGGAGAAAGAAACCAGAGATTTTATGGAACAAGGGACATCTGTGTATTATTTTAAAACTGATTAAATGTAGTACAATCTGTGGCAGAATGACAGCAGTTACAGACTTCAGTTTCTGAGGATTGAAAGGGATTACATTTAAAGGTTGGTAATTAACTAATAATTATTTTCCAAATGGTATTTTCCCTCAAATTAATTTCCACAGACAAATAGAGAAAGTAACTGCGATGCAAACCCAAGCAATTTGACTCCAGAGTCTGTGACCTTAACTGCTATGCTGCATTGTACCCCTTAGTTGATTATTTAAATCTACAATTGCATAGTGCAGTACAGTCATTGTTTAGAAATTCTTTTAATAGATGACATGACTAAATTGATGTGTGTATAGAAATGGATATTATTTTTACAACAAATATGTGTTTATGATAGGATATATATGTTTTATCCTTAACTCCTTTTTAAATCTTCAAAACCCTAGCAAACAAAGTAATGCATATTTACAGCTCATGTTCAAAAAGTACCAAACTGAGAAATATAAAGTCTAATGGTCCTAGGTATGCTCACTTTTGCACTTGAAAGAATTTCAATCTCAACTTGAACTGGAGGATTTAAAATGGAAAAATCTCAGTTATTTGTTCTCAGGAAAATAAAACATAAGAACTAAAAACTTGATTTCCCATAAATACCTGATGACAGAAAATTGATGATACTGGAATGTTCTTAAATGATAGGGAGTTGATCAAGGATTGCCTCGTATCAGCCTTGGGAAATTTTGCTTATGCTTTCCAGAGACATGAACAAGAAATGACCCAGGTCAGGTTGATCTCACAAAATAAGCTGAATTGAGCTTTGTTTGTATGATTGGACTGGTTTTGTCTGCTTGGATAATTTTTAGAGCTGGTCTCCATTTATAATTTTAACAGACTCTAAGTGAACTCTCCCTTCTTTACATTCCCTACCCATACATACAGCCTACCCAAATAAACCACCTTTTTCACAATTTAGAGTTTGCCTCAGTTTACCTCTTTATTAGGTCTACAGAGAAAATGGGGAAAGAGGAGGTAAGTAGAATGAATAGATACCAAGATTGTTCTTTTTCTTTCCAAATTTGAGCTGCTAATTGTTCATAATCATCCTCTATCCTGAAATAATTTACATTTCTCTAATTAGTACTGAATATAACATAGATTGACAAAGAAGAAATAAAAAAAGTAAGAGAAGCTGAACTACATAGATTATTTATGTATGTATTTATATGATTAGTTCTTAACATTTTGGAGGGATGTGGTTGATCACTGAAGAACATGAAATTCAAGAAAATTAATACATTTATACAGGCTCTTAACTTATTTCTATGAAATCATACTTCTGTAGAGTCATTTATTTCCTGTGCCATATTAAGTCTCTTTCTAATTTAATTGAAGTTTATCTTTCACCTGACGATTGCTTTTCAGAAAGAAATGTGGAGTTTGGCACTTTACTATATTTTCTGCAAAGATAATAATATATGTATATGTATGCACATGAATTTTATAACAAGGGGTAATTATTTTATTAAAGATCTTTTGGTAAAAATGAATTTAACTCATAGGATATTTCAAGTTTGACCTACGTGCTGACTCCTAATAGCCCACTGAGGTTTTTAGTTTTCTCTAGAAGATCATTTTCTTGGCCTAAAATGTTGTACATTTGGCCTGGATGGATTTATTCTGGATTTTCAATTACTTTATACAAATGAAAGCTCACAAACACATTGAGCGAGCGAAGCCAGATATGAAACAGTTTGCACTCTCTCGTTTAACATTGAATTTCTGAGATTCGTTCCTGTCGTGGTTCATGGTTACAGAGGTCCATTCTCGTTGCCGTGGATATCACAGTATATTTATTCATTCTCTTGTTGACGGTTTTTGAATAGTTCCCAGTTTGGAACTAATACAAATAGTGCTATCAAAAATATTCTAAAACATGTTTGTTTGTTTGTTTGTTTGTTTGTTTGTTTGTTTGTTTATAATGGGTACACACCTAGAAGTAAAGTTTCTGGCCTAAAGAGTATGAATATGTTCAGTTTATAGACCTAGAATTTTCTAGCCTTCTTTACTCCCTGTCATAACTGATAATAAACAAGACACTTTACATATGTTCTTCTTATTTTGTTGCACAAAACTTTGTGTAAACAATAAAATATTGTAAAAAACATTTAGAGGGAAAGTTCTGCTATTTCCACTAACTAGTACATGAACTGTTTTTTCATTTCCATCAAGACCTTATTAATCTTAATTGATTAAATATAGGTTTAGCTTTGTATTAAGCTTATTTACTTAACAATATTTTATGAATATATGTAATTCTGTGTGGTTCATAATTATGCATTTTCATGACTGCATTGCATTCATCTATAAGAAATGGCAATTTATTTTTATACACATTAATTTTTACTGATTATTTTTGAAACAATTTATATCTCTAAGCTGTACCATACCTTTGGTACCCAGTTTCTTGGATTTGCTGTTATGTTCTTGGGAAAAAGAAAGTAACACATGTATTTTGTCTCCGACCTTTAGCAAAGAGAAAAGTACAACTTTTCATGACAGTACATCAACATAACTTACCTTCACACAAACTCAGACTTACACTGTCTTGAGCTTGTTACATTACATTTCTTTTCAGAAGGTTAAATTGGTAAGGTCTCGCCAACTGAATTTTTGGTTGACATATGCACATTTGAGATACCATGATTTCTTATTTCTTTACCACAAAGCTTAATATGGCTGGTATAGAAATAAGAGAAAGTTTTTATTCTATTCCCAATAACAGAACCTGTCTATTCTATACAGGTTTCACTGTGCATCTTTATGTCTGTCTCCCTCTCCCCAGTTCCCTACACTCATACCCACCCCTGGAGCTTTTAACATGCTACAATAATTATAACTTAATAACATGTGAACAGGCTAAAGCAGATAATAACCTTAGTAGGGAAACATCACAAACAACAATACATCCTTAATTATGAACCTAATGCTGTGATCAGGAATTTCTTTAATGCATTAATTTTTTTTTTATTTCCAAATAATGTGTATTCAAGAATGTTAGGACTCAAGTATTCTAACTGGCTACATAAGTTAAAGCAGTGACTGACCTAAATGTAGAATATAGATAGCTCTGACCTCACTGAATAATTCCAGTAAGGATAAGGTGTCTAAGTAAAATAATTAAATGTGAGGCACAAAAGGATAAATGCAATCAGTGCTTACAGCCATTTACTTTTTGGCAGTGTCACTACTGTTTCTAAAAACCATTTGATTTGCATTTAAGTGATTAGGAGGGAAAGTTACAGAGTAATTGGGATATCCTAATTTCATTAGTCTTTTTTTTTTTTTTTTGCTCAACACTTCATCTGAAAATTGTCAAGAAGGATATGTTATTTTTTAAAAATGACAAGAAATGTTTAGAAATCTTAAACTAAAAATCACCTTTTCTAGAAGAATGAATAACTTTCATTTTCTAATAACAAGTTGCTGTTTATTTTTAATTAAGTAGCTTTGTGTAGCTAAATGTGTTGGGCAGCCCACATTATAGAAATCATGTTACTACTTTCAACTTACAGTTTTTTAGCAGACCTCAGAAAATAAGAAATCACTTCTCTGAGTACAAGTATGACAACATTCCTTAAGAGCTTAGTGAAATTCTGGAATGAGGACCCCTAATAAGAAGATTTGAGACATAAACATCTCCATATTTCTATTTTAAAATCACTTAATTGAGGTACGATTGACATGCAAAAAGCTGTACCTATTTAATGTGCACAATTTGGTGAGTTCAGAGAGAATTATATACCAGCAAAACCACTACCTCAGGTGATGCCATAAACATACCATGACCTCTGAAAGTTTCTTCCCTCTCTCTTTATTATTATTATTATTAGCATCATTTTAGTTAACATTACTATATCATATAATTAATAATTTACTAGGAGGGTAAATCTTAAGTGTTCTCATCATAAAAACAATAAGTAAATATCCTAGCATTTCCATGTTTGTTTGTAAGGCAGTTTTATCTAGCACTAGAATGACCAGTTTGGGTTTAATTATCAAAATGAATAGTAGGGCAGAGTAAATATGTCAATGTGATTGTCTCCCCCTATCTTTTTCCTATGTGAAAGGCAAAAAAAAGAAAAAAGAAAAAAAAGCCAATAAAATAATACTGCTTACTGATATGAAAGCATTTTTTTCCTAAGAGAGTTCTGATAAACACAGGTAAGTCTACTTTTCTCAAGGATAATTAGTTGAACATAAATATTGTTTAACATGAAAGATAATATTTTGCCTGGGTCTCACTCACAAAGTGACATAAAGAATGCAGTGCAGTCAAAGTTTACTACAATAAAGATATATTGGCATTACTGTTAAAATAAGATAGTATAATATTATCGCTGATTATTACAATTTTGTCTTAGTGCCTCAATAGTCAGTTATTGACATAGACAGTTCTTTATAATTTATCAACATAAAATTACAGTAAAAGACTAAATTGCAGAAATGCCTAAAATGTCCTTGAAATGAAGAGAAAATGGCTCAGACCATATTTCAAAGTTAATATATCTTTCTCATTACATAAAAAAGTGAATTAACTTTGTATTCATTAGACAGTCTTTGAAATAATCTTCAATTAAACAGACAATAGATTGCTAAATTCTACAATGATAAAACCTTAATCTTACGAGGAATGTTGGAACATTTTCTTACTAGTGATGCTAAATTTTTTCTGCATGAGTTTATGCTAACAAATACTTTTTGGAAAAGGGAGAGGTAATGAAATAAATTTTTGAATACCTGAAGAACTTACCATAAATGTTAATTTATATTTGCATTGGACACATCAATCTTTGTTGATTAAATGTACAGAAATGTGAGAAAATCTCTCTCTTTTGGAAGAATTTTTTAAGAGTCATTTATTCTCAAGATAAATTAGCAAATATAGTACAATAATTATAATAATCTAAAATATAAAAATTCTATAACACCATTTTAGATAAATTATCTAATTTAAGCCTTATAGCAACTTTTTGAATTGGGTTGTAACATTGAGCCCCACTATGCAGGTGAGAAAATTGCTAAGTTATAAATCTCCAAACTTACTCACACAGCTGTAGAGCCAGAATCAGGATTTATACATATTCTCTCTGCCTATAAAACACCTACTCACACTTACATGTTATGTTGCACCAAATTTGAAGACATTGCAGTGTAACTTCTCTGGTACTGTAGTTTCAGAAGCACTAAACTTAAGGTGGTAAGAGAATTCTTGGAGATACCCCATTTTTTAGCCTTTTCAAATTTGCATTCACACATCATTATTGAGAACCGCATGTGGAAAATAAATAAAAGTAAAATATTCTTCCTTTACCTATGTGTTAGCTTCTCAATACATAATATGTGTGGACACCAGTGATTTCATCAGGACTTGATAGGATGATAGTGCAATATAATTTACAATCTATATGTCTTTTAACATTGTTCAGGGTCTTTTGTGGTTCTAGATAAAACTTGGCAATATTTGTTCTAGTTCTGTGAAATATGCCATTTGTATCTTTTTGTAAAAAATGTATTTTTCCATTACCATTTAATACTCTTATAGCCTCTCCTCACAGTCACCACACTGTTGTCCATGTCCATGAGCCCTTTTTCATTTTTGCAAGACCCTCCACCCCCTAACCTCCCTATAGCTTGATAGGAACTGCATTGAATCTATAGATTGCTTTGGGAAGTATGGGCATTTTAATGGTAACTCTTGCAATCCATGAACATAGTACATGCTTCTGCTTGTTTGTATCTTCTTCAATTTCTTTCTTCAGTACCTTATAATTTTTTGAGTACAGGTCTACATCCTTGGTTAAATATATTCCTAGGTATTTTATTTATTTATTTTTGATGCAATTGTAAATGGGCTATTAGGAGTGAACACATACACATTTATCAAACTTGAAATATTTGTTATTTGTATATAAAAATGCAACTGATTTCTGGGTATTTTTTTCTACTACTTCACTAAATTCATTTATCAATTCTAGTGATTTTTGGTGGAATCTTTAGGATTCTCTATAAACAGTATGATGTCATCTGCAAATAATAACAGTTTTACTTTTTCTTTTCCAATATATATGCCTTTTATTTCTTCTTGTCTAATTGTTGTGGCTAGGACTTCCATTATTTTGTTGACTAAGAGTGGTGTAAGCAGGCATCCCTGTCTTGTTCTTGATCTTAAGGGGAAATGCTTATAGTTTTTTCCCATTGAGTATGATGTTGGCTGTGGGTTTGTCATATATGTTCTTTATTATGCTAAATGATGGCTTGGCTGGGTAGAGTAATATTCATTCTATATCCTTACTTTTCATCACTTTGACTTTTTCCTGCCTCTAAATACCCCCTTGAGTGTGTCACTTGTGAAGGTGGTTGGGTAGTGATGCTTCGATGTGGTCTGAAGCTTTCCACTGAGTGCACTGGTTCTGGGGCCTCCCAAAAGGTACAGGTGAATATCAGCTGTCACCTGTGTTTTGCCTGGGACTATGTGGCATTAACTACCAAGTGCTCCGCAGATGGCTGCTAATCGTGCTGGGCTTGGAGGTTCCCAGGAGAGGTCTAGCTGTAAACCAAGCCTGGCTGCTAGGAGGGCTGAGCCTGGGGCCACGTAGTGAGAGGTGCAAGGAATGTTTTGGCCAGATGCTGCTAATTTGAGAGATTTTAGGAAAATCTGAAGAACAAGCAAAGACAAGCTATTTGTATGGAAAAGACATTGGAAAGAGCTTGGGGAGGAGGGGCCTGAAAGTTGGATGGGACAAAGCTGTAGGGAATCAGCAGAGTGGGGCAAACAGTGTGAGCCACTTTGATGGAGTCTCAGATATGGCATCTGCCTGCCACCTCTGTTGGGGGAGGCCTCATTAAAGGAACAATGGCCTCTGCCAGCACTTTTGTCTGCAAGGAAGCTGCCCCCCAGCTCTTGTCCTGATACTGGACTATTAAGTCCTCCCCATATGTTCCAGGTGCTTTTCAAGCTGCTACTCCAGCACTGGAGCTCAGAGAAAGTGAGTTTGAGTAAGTTTGTGTGTGGGCCCTTTATAGAGAACTGCCTGGGGCTCTACCATGTCTCCTTCTCTATCAGTCTCAATCCCTGCTGGGTTTTACAGCCAGAAGTTATGGAGACTTCCCTTCCTGGCACTGGATAGGGGGCTAGGTGTGGGGTCGGGACACTGTCCCTTCTCAGGGTGGACCTCAGAAGCCAAGCTATCAAGATATGCCTACCATCTTTCTCCTGCCACATGTGGGTGTGGGACCAGTCTATTGGGCATCTCTGCCCCACCTACCAGTCTTGATGCAATGTGGCTTCTTTAATTCCTTAGTTGCAGAACGTCCATTCAGCCAGATTTTAGGCAGTCCTAAATTATTGTTTTGTAGTTTTGTTGTAATTTTGATGTGGTTCTGGGAGGAGGCGCATACTGAATTTACCTATGTCACCATTATGACTGGAATTCTTGTTGGCGTCACTTGTTACTTCTCCTCTTTCATTTCTGATTTTATTTATTTGGTTCCTCTCTCTTTTTTTTCTTGAGAGTCTGGTAAAAGATTTCTCAATCTTGTTTATCTTTTCAAAGAACCAGCTCTTGGTTTCATTGATTTTTTTGTATTGCTTATTTTAGACTCTGTTTTATTTAATTCTGCTTGATCTTTATAATTTCCTTTCTTTTACTCAGTTTGGGTTTTGTTTATTGTTTTTGTCCTAGTTTTTATTAACTGTAAAGTTAGAATATTTATTTTACATTGTTCGATTTTTACTGCTTCTTAAGGTACGCTTGTGATGTTATGCCATTTACTCTTGGGACTGCTTTTCATTGATTTCTTCCTTGACCTTCATGTTTACCCGTTCATTTTTTATTAATGTGTTATTTAGCCTCTATGTCTTTGTGTGTTTCTTAGTTTTTTCTTGTGATTGATTTCTAGTTTCATACTATTATAGTCAGAGAAGATAGTTGATATAATTTTATTCTTCTTCAATTTAGCCTTGTTTTGTGTCTTAATATGTGGTTTATCCTAGAAAATGTCCAACGTGCACTTGAAAAGAATGTATATTCTGCTGCTTTGGGCTGAAATGCTTTTAAGATATCAATTAAATCCACCTGATCTAGTGTGTCATTTAAGGTCACCATTTACTTGTTGTTTTTTTGTCTGGAAGATCTATCAATAGAAGTTAATAGGGTGTTCAAATCCCCTACTATGACTGTATTGTTGTTAATCTTTTCCTCTATGTTGATCAGGACTTGCTTTACATATTAAGTGCTCCTTTTTGGTTGCATATATGTTTACAAGGGTTACACTTCCGGTTGGATGTCTCTTTAAACATTATGTGGTGTCCTTCTCTGTCTTTTACTATAGTCTTGGTTTGAAGTCTATTTTGTCGGATATAAATATTGCTACCAGAGCTTTTTTTTGTTTGTTTCCATTTGCATGAAATTTCTTTTTCTATCCTTTACTTTTAATATATGTGTATCTTTCATTCTGAGGTGGTTCTTTTGTAGGCAGCATATATATGGGTCTTATTTTCTATTCAGCTACTCTATGTCTTTTGATTGGAGCATTTAAGCCATTTACATTTAATGTGATTATTAATAAGTGCATATTTGTTGTCATTTTATCCTTTTAACTATGTTTCTATGTTTTTTTTTCTTTTTCTTAAAAAAGACCCTTTAACTTTTTTTTTTTTGTAGTATTGGTTTGGTGGTAACAAACTTATTTAGATATTTCTTGTCTGAGAAGCTCTTTATCTCTCATTCAATTTTAAATGATAGCCTTGCTGGGTAAAGCAGTCTTGGTTGTAGGTCATTTGAGTATTTCATACCAATTTCTTCTGGCATAAGGTATTTCTGATGTGAAATTAGCTAAGGTCTTATGAGAGCTCCTAGTGTATAACTATCTATCTTTCTTTAGCTGCTTTTAAGGTTTACTCTTTGTTTTTAACCTTGGTACTTTAATTATGATGTGTCTTGCTGTAGGCCTCTTTGGGTTCATCTTCTTTGGTATTCTCTGCACTTCCCAGACTTGTATATATTTTTCTTTCACCAGATTAGGGAAGTTTCAGTCATTATTTTCTCATATAGGATTTCAATCTTTTGCTCCCTGTCTTCTCCTCTGGTACCCTATGATGCTCATGTTGTTATGTTTCATGTTGTCCCAAGGGTCCCTTAAATTATCCTCATTTTCAAAAAATTTTTTTTCCACTTTGCCATTATGAGTAGGTGCTTTCTGCTACATTGTCTTCCAAATCACTGATTCATTCCTTTGCTTCATACAATTTACTGTGGTGTCAAACTTTTGGCATCTCTGTGCCACACTGGAAGACGAAGAGTTGTCTTGGGCTATACATTAAGTACATTGTGACACATAGTTACAAAAAACCCTCAAAATGTTTTAAGTAAGTTTGCGATTTTGTATTGGGCTGCATTCACAGCCATCCTGGGCTGCATGTGGCCCATGGGCCGCAGGTTGGACACCCCTGGTTTATCCCTTCCAGTGTATTATTTATTTCAGATATCGTATTCTACATTTCTGGCTAGTCCTTTTTTTTTTTAATGGTTTATATATCTATTTTCATAGTGTCGAGCATCCTTACAACCATTATTACTCTGAAGTCTACATTGGGTAAATTACTTGCCTCAATTTCATTTAGCTCTTCTTCTGGAGTTTTTTCCTGGTTACTCATTTGGGACCTGTTTCTTTGTCTTCCCATTTTGGTTGCCTCATTGTGTTTGTTTCTATAATAGATCTGCTATGACTCCCAGTCTTTGTGGGGTTGTCTTATGTACTAGGTATCCTGTGGGGTCCATTAGTGCAGTCTCTTTGATCATCTGAGCTGAGTGCTCCAGGAATGTTCCTCGTGTGGGCTATGTGAGTCTTCCTGTTATAATTGAATTTTCATTGCTATCTATGCATTGGATCGCCCCTCAGGTGGCAAGACTGTGAGGCTGTACCCTCACCATGTTGTGCAAGCTGCTGTGCAGGTGCTGACCACACAAAGCAGAATTTGCCTCAGCAGGGCTGCTGCCTGCCAAGATCTACTTGCATTTTGCTACTTTCAACGATTGTTGAATCCTGCTTTGATGTTATGTGAAGTTGGCCACTGGGTGTGTTGGTTCTGGGCCTCTTGAGAAGGACTCTGGAATAGGCCATTATAAGATGCTTCCTATGAATGGCCCTTGGCAAACTGTTTGGAGCTACAAGCAATCCACAGTTTGTCACTGCGTCTGCTGGGCATGGGTATACATGGGAAAGACCAAGCTCTGCACCAAGGCCAGCTTCAACCAGCACTAAGCCCAGGGGCTGGTCAGCAAAAAGCCCAAGGCACCCCGAGATTCACCTCTACCTGCCTTTACCTGATGGCTGCTTGATAGTCTCAGTCACTGAAACAGCTTCTGGCTGCACTCAGGCTGCTTGAGGTAAGTTCACAGTGAGTCACCAGGTAGGGGTAAATGGTGTTAACTAGACTGATACAGGTTCAAATTTAATGCCAGTGCTGGAACAGAAGCCATTCAGCAATGTCCCTGAGCATACCAAGTCTAACTGCCATCTGCTGGGTGCTTGCACACTTTTTGTGTTGGGTTGGGGTCTCAGGAAGCCATCAATGAGGCCAGCAGAATTTATCAGGCCCAAACAGACCAAGATTTGACCATGTGAAGGGACAGTTCTGCATTGGTTGGGCATGCAAGGGAAAAATGGCCCCTGTACTAAAGCCACGCAGTTTAGTCAGTCCCAGTTTCTGCCAGGAGGAGACAGAACTTAGCACTCGGGGGCTGCTGGGATTCTGAGGGGGAGGCTAGTGGATATCCTGTGAGAAGGGAAGTACCAGTTAGACTTTGGGGATATTGGGAGTTGTGGCCCCTGCCCCAGAGTCACATCACTCAGTCTGTTCCAGGTTTTGCCTGGACCACAGCAGGGCCAGGCCACTAGGAATTGGGCGGGTGGGGCCTTTGGAGCTGGGGCCAGAGCCCAGAGGTTGTCTGCCAGAAGCTCAGAGTTGGTTTTAAGTGATCTCCCACAATGGGGAAGTACTAGTCAGGTTCATGGGAAAGTAGGGGGACTAGCCCTTTCCCCAAAGCATGCAACTCAGTCACTGACACTCCCTGAGTCTGCCCAGATCTCTACTCCCTGGCCAACGTAGCTGACTCCTCAGAAGGGCACGAGCTCCGCAGGGTAGTGTTATAGGGAAAGCAGAGAATGGGGCTATTGCTTTCTCTCAGGCTGATGTTCAGCCCAAGAAATTTGGCATCTGCGGTATGGCAGAGGGACTCAGCACAGGGGTCCTAGTAGCTGTCCCTTTAGCTCTCTCCCCAGAACCACAAATCCAAGTATCTCTCCTAATCCACGTCTCCCTTTTCCCACTGGATGAGTGGATGGGTGAGTAGCTGCAAATGAGATTTTGGGTGTTGGAAGTTTAGAGGGTGCCCATGTCTCTAACAGACTCTCGTGTCTCCCTAGCAGGCAAATCCCTGCTGATTTTCACAGCCAGATATTATTTGGGCACCTCTTTCTGGTTCTGGTGCTCAGGCTGGGGAGCACAGCTTAGGTTTGAGACTCCACGCTTCTCAGGGGAACCCCGGCAGCTAAAATATCCCTCTGATATCTCAGCTGCTGTTTGTGGGAGAAGGGCCAGCCTTTTTGCATCTCTGTTCTTCCTACCCATCTGGATGTGGCTTCTTCTATAAATCCTTCATTATAAGACTTCTCTTCAGCTAGTCATCAGTTTGTTATTCAGGTCTATTCTTTATTTTAGTTGTAATTCCAGTTTGGTTCTAGGATGAGTCGAATACACTATTCTGCCCCACCTACTCTGCTGCTCCCTTACATCTCCACAGATGTAGTTTTCAGTCAGTGCATTCAGTTAAGTGATTTTCATGGGGTGCATTCTTCCTTCTATTTCAGACACACCATAGGCAGTCTATCCTTTTGCATTCAACAAAGCCTGGCATATGAAAATCACTGGCTAGTCATAACTAAAAATACATCTCGAAGTAAGAGTCCTGAATCTCTTAAGGGCAATCTTATGTCTCATCTTGACCCAATAACAAATGTTATTCCTTAAGTATTAGTGATTGAATAGAAGAGGTATTTTGATGTCTTTGAGCCTTTCAGTGATGCTGAAACTGGCACATTGCGACCCCAGAGGGCTCTAGATGTTGCTGGCACAGTAAAAAGTTGACCCAGGAGTAGCCACAGTCTCTCTGAATGCTCAGCAGAGTTAATTCAGCTTTAAAATGTGTTGGGAAACTATTGTCATATTTTCAGTCCAAAAATGCCCAGCAAAATACGAATTTCAGGAGACTTGTAGAAACAAATTAGTAAATTGTAACCATTCTAAATAGAAATGCCACAACCTTATCATGTATTTTCTAATCATAAAGTTTGTGACTTTGTTTCCTTTTGTATGGTCTCACTTTAATGTTTCTTCCACCTTCCCATGACAGTATCTATCTAAATGCAAATCAGATAATGCTGCTTACTTGCTTAAAAGTCTTCAATGGAAAAAATATAATACATTATATATTTAAAGAAAAAAGAAACAGAAAAAAATAAAACTAATGAAACCCCCCAAAATAAAAAGAAAAACATAGCCATCAATTTCAAAATTATTTAGAATGTGTTATTACTAAATAAATGGTAAAGCTACAAAGATTAATAACAAAAAAGTCATGCCCTACTGAGGAAGCAAAACAAGTACAAAATAAAAACAATATGACAAATCTGTAACAGCAGTATGTATAAGATAAGGAGCACGTAGGAGAGTTAGGAATGCCAGTCAAGGGAAAGTTTGGATGTAGTGATAAAGAAAGAGCATATCACAGAGTGAATTTGCATCTTGAATAAATGAATTGGAATTTACTGAGATGAAGAATGAGGGGATATTCCATGGGAAAGAATGGGCAAAGATGCAGAGGTGCAGAAAGGCATTTTAAGGTAATAAGCCAAGCCATTTGGTGTGACTAGATGTCACCTAATAAATTTAGTTAAAAAATAAAATGAAAATAAATGAATACAAGTAATGAGAGAGCTAAAGTTGCACTGTATGCATGGATCAGATAATGAATGTTTATGAGCCCATGTGAAAAGGAAGCTACAGCACTTCATTGTCTAGTGGGTTTCAGGATCAGTTTTTGTGGGTTATAAAATAACCATTGAAGGGTTAGAAGCAATAAAAATGTATAATTTAATACATGCTTTGAAAGAACGTTATGCTCACAATGTAGTGGTGGAACAGAAGAGAACAGAGGTGGAAGAATCAGATATAAACTAATGTAAAATTTGCCTCTCACTGCTTACCAGGTATATCGATGTATGTTTATTCACACAGGAGACCAGTGAAGTGTTGATTGTAGGAATAAGGCTTGCAGTAATTTTGGAGGAACAGAGAGAAGTAAAGTTCTGGAAAGCTGACAGCAATAGTTATGGGTGACTTCACTAAGCAGATAAGAAGAAGCTAGTTTGTGGGAAGCCTGAAAAGGCATCATTGGCTGCTGCAGTAAGGGAGGGGGCTCCCATGGCGAGATTTGGTTGGCTGCTGAGGCTGATCTCCGGGACCTCCTGAAATTAGTGGCTTCTCATTTATTTCACCTTCTAAATCTTTTCTTTAAATTTTGTGCATCAGTAGACTTTAACCCAGAATCTTAAAGCAAATGGTTGTAAAGTCAGGTTGACAACAGATAATTCAGTAAAGTAAGTACAGATTCCTGTGCCGGAAAACACAAGATACCTATCAAACTCCTTTCTGTTTCTATGTGCCTAAATTGGATCCCTCTGCTCGCTCCCCAGACCCATGCACTGAACAAGCGCTGCAACTCCCGCTGCGTTGTGCACACTTGCTTCCCTACTTCCTTTCTGAGCTTCTCTACTTCTTTCAAGGTCCTGCTTGACATTTTCAGGTGAGGAACCTTCCTCTTATATTCCACACAGAATTAGCTTACCCTTCTCTGTTGCATAATTTAGAACTGGATTTAGCTGTGTGTGACAGAACAGGCGATAGCAGGGGCTGAAATAACACTTTGTTTTGTTTTTATACAACCAGAGATTCAGGGGTAGTTAAGTGTTGACGTGGGAAATCAACATAAATTCTGCCATTCCTAGCATGTGGCCTTTGCCATGACTGCAATGCAAATGGCCCCAAAGCAGGCATCATATCACATTCCAGGCCAAAGGCGGGAGAAAAGGAAAGTGGAAAGAGGCAATCCCAGAAGACGTCTGCTTAAATTTCATTGACCAGAATTGACTAGCAAAACTTCCATTGCTAAAGTGGATCTGCTTCATTGGTTTTCAACTTAACAATTGTTTTCTGGCTTATGAATCTCAATAGAAGAAATTAGTAAGGGAGAAGGGGTAAGCATGGTGGTGGGGTAGGTAGATATACAGCATTTGCCACACTGTACTACTCAAAGTACTTGGAATGCAGCCCTTTTCACAATGTATCATAATTATGTTCTTGTTTATCTCACTAAACAGGATGTCAGAATCACAGTGGCAGTGGGCATATCTCATTTATTTTTCCATCTCAAACATGTAGATAAAATATAATACAATAAATTAATGAACATGTTGCAATATATTTAGATTTTATTTATTTTTATTTAGTTATTTAAAATTTTGAGGTGACATTGGTTGATAAAATTAGAGGTTTTCGAGTGTAAATTTTATAATGCCTTATCTATATATTGCATCCTGTGTTTACCAACCAAGGTCACATCTCCTTCTGTCACCATATATTTTACCCCATTTATCCTTTTGTACTTCTCCCTGCCTTCCTTCTGGTAACCACCATACTGTTGTCTGTGTCTATGACTTTTTGTTTGTTTGTCTTGTTTGTTGTTTTCTGTTTTATATCCCATGTATGAGTTGAATAAAATAGAACTAAGTGTTATTAAGTAAGTAGAGTCAACTAGCATCTGAAAATCTGAGCCCCCACAAAGGATATGATGCTATAACATTAAGTGATTGATGTACTTGTGTCCATGGTTGACAGTAGAGATGGTACAGGATTAAATAAAGGAGAAACTAGTATTATAAAGACCCCTTACTACTCGAGTTCTGAGCATATGAACTATATTTCCAGCTTAAAAGTACTTGAATATTTTTTTGGTAATCTTGTCCTTTGATTCAGACCATAAGTGATGTTGTCATTAACACTGTATGCTTTTTAAAATGCCATCTTCGTCCTCTAGTTTAGGACTGTTATGTTTCTTTATTGAAGTTATTAAATAAACTAAAACCACATCCTGAACTTTCCTCATTCAGCAATTTTGAACTCTGGATCAGATCACATCACGTTGTTAAACTCTATGAATGTCAATGAGAATTTGTTTTTCTCTAAACAGAAGATGATTTGACAACCCAAACATACCACTTCATTTATAACAAAAAGAAAATAATAGACTTTTAAAATAAGCATTTTTCTGAATGGCTGAATAGTTTGAAACTATCATAGATTCAGAAATTCTTGAATCAGTTCTTTTAAATTCACTTAATAATATACATAATTTATAACTTACATTTTTAGCAAACATTTTATATTTCTTTAAAAATAAAATTCGAAGATATCCTCAGAGAAACTCACATTAATTTACTATGTGTGCTCGTGTTTGGGTTGTATTGTCCCCTGACACTCTCTCCAATTCTTTTCTGTCTCCTCATCCCTTATCCCCATTGTATAAAAATGTGTTATGTATGTTATAGTTGTCTCTTATAGCTGATGTTGCCCCAGAATAAAGTCAACTTTGTGTTCTTGCTGGTTCAAAGAAAACAGGGAAAAAAGCTCTCTGCAGTTATTGAAGGATCATTTGTTCTCCTCAAGTGAAAATAATCAATAGTTTGTAGCTCATTGCTCTTTGAAATTAGTAATCAAATTAGCTTGGGGCTATCGTATTAAATCTTTTAATTAATGAGTTATTGTATTATTATAAATAGCATTGACATTTCTAGAAAAAAGATAAGTGGAATTGCACATTATGATATAAGAGATTTTCTTAATATTTACCAGTATGTGTTGTCTATACAGAATTTTAAGTGATTATTTGTACTTTATACATTTTCATTTTCAAGATGTCTAAACTCATCATTTACATGCCCTTTTTAATACAGAGTGTCAGCTGCCTCTGGTTTTGCCCAAATTAACAGAGCCTTCCTTGCTTTGATCAATTTTCAATTAACCTTGCAGCAGAAATTAAATAAATAAATAAAATAGGAAGGTATTACTATTGGCATTAGGTCCCTTACTAAAAAATTACAGAAGCTCATCCATTTAAGCAATTTGCTACTATTGGTTTATTATCGACTGATCATTCATGTTAAATTATTCCCATTTAATCTGGAGTATTGAAAGGCATATTTTAGTGCCTTTGTTACCATTTAGAATTCAAATGAAAAATTAATGACTGCATTTGTTAGGAGTTGACCTTTTATGAGGACTATTTAGAAATGAGAGAATACATGCTCTTATCCATTAGCTGTCCTTACATGAACATCCCTTTAATGTTCTATTTTGCTTTTGTTTAGATATAGTATACATGTGTATTACATTCCTTCTCCATGTTTCCATTTTTCATCAATCTCTCTCTCTCTTTCTCTCTCCCAATTATATAGCATTTCTTCTGCTGCATGTATATAACTGATTTTGTAATGAAAGGAGCACTGCACTGTCTATCAAGACAGTTCATTTTCTAATGTGACCTTTGTCCTCATTTTGCAACTTTGGAAAAGCCATTTGGACTTCTGATTTTTCTGTTTCCTCACTAGTAAAATAAAAGGATCATGTTCATTTTGCTTATGAAACTAGAATGTTAGACACACCAGAGTAAAAAGTTAATCAGGTGTATTTCCTGCTGTACCCAATTATGCAGAGAGATCTGATTAAGATAACTCAGACCACTGGGAAGAAGTAGGGAGGGGCCGTAGGAGGAGTTTGTGAGGCAATCGTGGGCAGCCTGGGACAGGACTGGCTGAGAAGCTGAACGCCTGAAGCACCAATGGAAATAAAAAGAGAGAGCGCTCTGGCTGAGGGAGACCTCTCTGGCTCCTGAGCTGGCTCTGGGGCTCGGGCCCTCAGGCGTGCTCTCAGGCTCTTCTTGCTCAAGGACGCCTGGATGATCCAGCTGCAGCTGCCTGCGTTTCCCAACGGGCGGTATTTTGTACGGGAAGGAATTCTGAGCACAGCCTAGGATCAGGCTGGCCTGGCAGAGGGTGGCAGGCTTATTCTTTGGGCGTTCTAGAGGGGGCAGAAGCCTGCCATTCTTCCAAAATTGTGTAGTTTTTGTATATCATGATGTTTTTAGTTTGTAAACGAGCCCTGTGGAAACGAGGTAACTAAAAGCTAATACGGAAAAAGATAGGGGAACTCAGATGTTAAGAGTTTAGCCTTAATTCATAGGCTTAAGTGATTAAAGCCAGGACTTGATCTGCTTAAGTAACTGCTTTGAGTAAAGACTCCTTTCCTTTATCATCAAACCATTGCCTCTGGAATTTTTGCCTAGAGGGCGGCAGCGGGAAGCGGAGCCCCAAGTGCTGTTCAATAACACCAACGTTTGAAACAGCGCTTCATATGAAGAAGGTTCTCAATAAATATTAATTGAATTAATCAATTCTATTACTCAAATTTGAATCCCAATGATTATGACAAAGATAAAAAATGTTTCTAATATGTGAATGGAAACATAAACAGCATACAACTTAAACATCTCTAATGCCACCACACAATATATATAAGAGAATATGATCAATTGCTTAGAACTCTGCTCTGTGCTTATTCCGTATTCCAACCTCTCTTAATTTCCTTATGAGTAAGCAGTTTCCTGGTTTTGTGTCTTATTCTTTAGTACTGCTCTACTGTTTTGTCATGTACAAATATATTCCATATATATGTATATCTAATTTATTTTTATGCAATTTGGGCTTTATATAAATGGAATAACATTTTATATGATTTATATTCAATATCACATTTGTAATATTCATTCATGTTGATGTATGGAGCAACGCTTTATGCGTTTTCGCTGTAATATTATTCTCCATTCTATATTGTTGGTCTGTTTTATTACTCTTGTGCTTATTGACACTTTTCTTAGTTTTTTTCTTGTGATTGATTACTGTGTGTGCTCATGTTTGGGTTGTTTTTGTATTTTTGTATTATTTTTATTAAACTGCCATTTGTTTTTTTAGTTTTTAATATTTTATTGTTTATGCTATTAGAGTCGTCTCATTTTTTTGTCCTTTTGCCCCCCTACACTGAGCACCCCCACACTCCCTCCGGCAATCCTCCCACTGTTTTCCATGTCCATGGGTCATGCATCTATGTGCTTTGCCTAATCTCTTCATTCTTTCACCCAGTCCCCACCTTCCCCCTCTCCTCTTACAGTTGTCAGTCTGTTCAATATTTCTATTTCTCTGATTCTATTAATTTATGTTGTTCATTTAATTCCATGTATAAGTGAGATTGAATGGCATTTGTCTTTCACTGACTGCATTATTTCACTTAGCATAATAGACTCCAAGTCCATTCAATGCTGTTGCAAAAGGTAAGTGTCTTCTTTTTTTACTGCTGCATAGTATTCCATTGTTTAATTGTACTACAGCTTTTTTATCCACTCATCTATTGATGGGCACTTACGCTATTTCCAGACCTTGGGTATTGCAAACAATGCTGCTATGAACATTGGGGTGCATGTAATGCTGACTGGTGTTTCAGGATTCTTAGGGTACATGCACAGAAGTGAAATTGCTGAGTCAAAAGGCAGTTTCATTTTTATTTTTTTGAAATAACTTCATACTGTTTTCCACAGTGGCTGCACCAGTGTGCATTCCCACCAACAGTGCACTAGGGTTCCCTTTTCTCCACAGCCTCACCAACACTTGTTGTTTGTTGATTTGTTTATGATGGCCATTCTGGCTGGTGTGAAGTGGTATCTCATTGTGGTTTTAATTTGCATCTCTCTGATGGCTAGTGATGTTGAGCGCCCTTTCATATGTCTATGAGCCATCTGTACATTCTCCTTGGTGAAGTGTTTATTCAGATCCTTTGCCCAATTTTTAATTGGATTGTTTGTCTTCCTGATGTTGTCATATAAGTTCTTTATACATTTTTGAAATTAAACCTTTATCTGATGTATCATAGGCAAATAATGTTCTCCCTTTTAGTGGATTTCCATTTTATTGATTATTTTTTTTAGCTGTACAGAAACTTTTTAATTTGGTATAGTCCCATTTGTTTATTTTTTTTCCTTTGTGTCCCTTGCCCTAGGAGATATATTGGTGAAAATATTGCTATGTGAGACATCTGAAATTTTACTGCCTACATTTTCCTTTAGGATTTTTATGATATCATGACTTATATTTAAGTCTTCTATCCATTTTGAGTTTATTCTGGTATATGGTGTAAGTTAGTGGTCTAGTTTCACTTTTTTTGCATGTATAAGTCCAGTTTTCCCAACACCATTTATTGAAATTTTAATTATAATAACATTTTAACTGATCTCGATATCTGGTATGCCTCCTCCCTTGTTCTTTTCCAGGTACGTCTTGGTCTTTCTTAGATGTTTTTTGTTTGTACAGAAACACATAATAATTTGGTTATTCAAGGAATGCTACTCACCAATGGTCACCTTATAACTAAGATTTCCCTTTGAGGATTTTCAAACCATCCAAATACTGACTCAGGGGCACAATTTGAGTAGGACCAGCTCATTGTTAGAAATAGTAAGGAAAGAACATTTTCCTCTTCTATCCTGTAATGAAGGAGAGAGCCTTCTTTCACTGCCTTTCTCTTCTGCATAGCAGGTTTATTTCAGTACACTGAACTTCTTTGACTTTCAACATTATCCAGTGGTTCTGTCAGTTCTCTAATTTGGGAGTAATTATCAACTCCCCATCCCTTACCTCTGACACTGTACCGTCTATAGACATAGAAAATAAACCTCAAATTCACCAGGGTCCTTCTTTACCCTTAGTTTTGCTTTTGTGGATTTTTAATTCTCTTTTCAATTCAATAATGGGTTTTTAATGATGCTTTTTATATTTTATGCAGCATTTTGAATTATTTTCAATGGGAGAGTTATTGAAGAAATATAATCCAGATTAATGCTAAAAATACCTATCTCTATTTTGGATTTTTTAAAAAGAACAATCACAACCTATCAAGAGTGATTGCAAACTTAGTCATTCTTTCAATATTTATTGAGTTAATTATATGTGTCATATACTATGCTGGGCATCAGGGACGCAAAGGATGAAATAATATCTGCCTTCCTGCAGCTCACAATCTCCAGTCTTGGAGACTCTTGTAAACCAATAATATAAAAACCTTGAAATCTAACCATTTTAATAGAGAAGTGTTCTGTGGGAACTTAGACTTTGGACCATTTGTAACTAGCCTTGAGCATCTGAGGAGAACTTAAATGAAGAGGAAGTGGATGAGCTGGTTTTGGATGGCTCCGTAGAAAGTTGGTAAAAGAATGGGCTTATGGAAGCATTGCAAGATACAGAAATGCTAAAAGCAAATTTGGAGGTTCTATGAAGATGAGTGTTGAGGAGGGTGTAGATGTGGTATGGATTTGGGGTTTGCATTTGGCTGGGTGTTGATAATGTGGAAAGGTGAATTTTGAAGCATTGCTAGTTTAGGTACTGGAAATATTTTTGTTTGTTTTGCTTTGTTAACACTGTTACAGGTGTCCCCTACTCCCCCCACCTGCTTTGCCCACCTCCAGCCAGCCCTCCCATCCCCTCCCCTGGCCTTCACCACAAAGTTTTATGGTATTGAAAATATCCGGTAACTTGGAAATTTAATGGAGAAATGAAAAAGCATATTAAAAGATATTTATGATACCTTCACTCTTTAAAGAAATTGGAAGACAATGGAACAACCTCCTACTTGAATAGAGATTTGTTCTTTTTACTTATTATAAGTTAAAGCTAGTGATGTAGATAATTTAGATTTTCTCAAAAATTAATGATGTTTTATGGAAAATGGTTATATGCATACACATACATATATAACTCTTGCCTAAACTCACGTCTTTGCCAGTTTCCTGTTGAATACTCAAAATTCTAAACCAAAACACTCATAAAAACTTTACTAGAGGTTTTTCATACCAGACACTTTAGAGAAGATTTTTCCTTCTTTAGAATCAGAGGCGTTTATTTCCTTAGCATCTAGGAATGATAAGAAATGCATAAAATTGTACAACAAAAGAACAGATTCACAGAAAACCTTAGGAGGAGGAATGCCTGATTAAGATATTTGCTGAATTCGCTGAATCACTGCCCACCTGAAAAGAGAGGAATTTGTCAAAACAGGTAAGTTTGCCAGAGCAGTGTGGGAACAGGCGACTGAGGGGAGCATGATGAGCTTGCCAAGGGAATCAAGTCCAATATATTTGTAGGAGGTACTGGGCCCCAAGGAACCTCAGGGAATCCACTGTGGATGCCGAGCCAATATATCTACTAGCATCATTTCTGGGGATGGGTTAGGAACTTGAGAACATAACAGCAAGAACATAAACTATCCCAGAAACATGTACAGCAAGAACATAAAATATCCCAGGAGTCATGGTGGAGAGTGTGCCATCCCAGCATCTTAAGGGGGAAGACACAACCTGAGATAAGTTCACAATTATATTTGCTCCTCTAACAGATACACTTTTTGAGTATCTGCTGAGGACAGAATTGGATTAATGTGCTGATGTGTAAAAGAAGGAAAGAGTTATTCTCAGCCTTTAAGCTTACTCTCTAGGGAACCTGACACTTGCAGATATGATATGTTAATAATGTGAAAAGAGATAGAAAAGTGTCAAAATGAGTATGGAAAGTAAGTGCTAAGTTTTTAACACATAATGGTCACAGTGAACAAAGTATATGAATAAAACTTAGTAGAAGAGACTGCATTTGAGTAAGTTTTTCAAAGCTAAGTATATCCGGACCAGAGAGGGCAGAGATCTTGTGAGCCACTTCCTTCTCCTCAGCCATGGCCGACGTCACTATCAGTCATGTTCCCACTGAAGCGGCATTAATGAATCCTGTTACCGTGTTGCAGGGAGACCCCAAATTTCATCATAGATATCATTAGAATTGAAAAATGTTTATCGTTTCTGATGTGCATAGTGAAATTAAGGAAAGGGCATTCCAGGTATAGGGTGGAACATGTGTAACAGATTGGCCTTGGGATTTGTGTTCTAGGGAAAATAAAAAATCAGGATTTACACTGAGTGATAGGGGTAGGGAAGTTGGGTAGTTACGCTGTGACCTAACAATAAATCATATGTGCCCCGTTTAGGATATTAGTCTCAGTTACTGTGAGAATCAGTGGGTTGATTTCTTTTAAACAACTTTATTGAGATTTGGTTGACATACGAAGAGCTATACGTACTTAATGTATATAGCTTGATGTGTTTGGATGTAAGTATATATCCATGGAACCACAATCTATGCTATAAACATCCACCATTTCCAAAAGGTTTTTCCCACCTTTTTTATTATTAATAATAATAATTATTATTATTTCTTTTGTGTGTGTGTGTGAGATAAAAACATGTAACATGCATTCTATCCTTTCAGCAAATTTTAAAGTATACGAGGCCTGTCCAGAAAGTATCCAGCCAAGTACTTGGAAAAAGAGACATTTATTGAAGATGATACAAGATAGAAGAAACATTATTCATAGGACAATGACACCTCACTCCCCTTCAAAGTAGGCAGCTTGGGACCTCACACATTCATTAGCAACAGCAACATGATGTTCCTTCTGCTCTGGTAGCAGAATGAACAGAATGAATTGTGCCACGACACGTTCCATGCCGAGATCCAGCATCAACCTCTCGGCCACAGTAGGTTTTGGAATCTCCATGTCAGCTCCTAGTTCTTGTACTGTCAGTTGCTGATCTTGGCTGATTGCAGCCTGTACACGTTCAGCATTCTCAGGTGTCCTACTTGTTGCAGGCCTTACAGAAGGTGGATCACTTTGAACGGATTCTCAACCGTCTTTGAAGCATTTGTGCCACACGTTTATTTGCACTGCACGTATTGCATCATCCCCCAAAATCCTTCTTAATCATCTGAATAATTTTCTGCAGAGGAACATTAAAACAATGCAAAATTTACTGCAGATTATTGCTTTACTCGCTCAGTCACTTTGAATGTGATGGCCACACAGTACACATGCTCACTCAACGGCATCTATCGCCCCCACTGACTAATAGGGTGAAATTGTCTTTGTTCACACATAAGCATTCCAGTCCACTCTCCTTGGCTGCCAGGTTATGTCGATGTCATGCAAACCATTGTTATATTAACAATGGCTGGACTTTTTCCAGACAGACCTTGTACAATACATTATTGTTAAGTATAGGCCTTATGCTATACAGTAGATCTCTAGGATTTGTTCGTGTTGTATAACTGAAACTTTGAACAGTTTGACTAATACTTCCCATTTCCCTCTCCTACCCCTGGCAACCACTGTTCTACTCTGAGCTTCTGTAAGTTTGACTTTTAGATTTCTCACTTAAGGGATATTATGTATTATTTGTGTCTGGCGTATTTCACATAGTGTAATAATCTCTAGGTTCATCCATGTTGTTGTAACCAGCCGGTTTTTTAAAGGATTTTATTTTTAGAGAGAGGGGGAAGGGAGGGAGAAAGAAAGGGAGAGAAACATCAATGTGTGGTTGCTTCTTGTGCACCCCCTACTCTGGACCCAGCCCACAACCTAGGCATGTACCCTGACTGGGAATCGAATCAGTGACCCTTTGGCTCACAGGCTACCACTCAATCCACTGAGCCACACCAGCCAGGGCAATTTTTTGAAGCAAAGGCATGACAAGATAATGGAAGCAATATTAGATTGTTGCTTAAGACTGATAGAATTTTTCAGCTTATGTGGCAGAACTCATTTTTTTTGTTATGGAATACACAGATACTCACTGTCCTAGGGCCCTTTGCAGCTAGGGAATGGACACGTGCTCTAGAGGGTTACCTGTGAAGAAGTGCAGTCCACACTGGATTCAGTCTGAGGATGAGTAGCAGTTGGGAGGATCAACAGCACCATCAGCAGCTAAAGGAGCTACTATGTCCTGTTTCCAAAGAAAGCAGAGGCAGCATATACCAGGACCAGCGTAAGTGAAATTGGCAGAGCAAGGAAACGTGTCTGTGCCTAACCCAGGCAAGATTATCAACCATTCTCGCAACGTTACGCTGCAGCTTTCGGCTGTTTAGCCTCCAACCACAGTTTTGGGCTCTGGCAGTTATGTTTTGACTGCCCTTTCAACAAATGCCATTTTTGTGTATGTTCACCAGAATTGGTTTCTCTTGCTTGCAAATTAGATCCAGAAGCATTCTGGTGAGAAAACTATTAAAATAATTTAGCCATTTATAGGTGAACGCATGAGAAAGTATGGTAGGACAAGTAATTTTAAGGATAAATAGAAAGTTGCGGTATCTGATTGTCTATAAGAATAAAGGGTGGGAAGATTTTTTTTCTTAATCCTCACTGAAGGACATTTTTTCATTGCTTTTAGCTAGAGAAGGGGAGAGAGAAACATTGGTTGCCTCCCATAAGCACCTTGACCAGGGATTGAACCTACAACCTAGTTATGTGCCCCTGACCAAGGATCGAACCTGCAATCCTTCAGTTACCAGATGACCCTCTAACCAGCTGAGCCACACCAACCAAGGTAAGTATAGGAAGATTTTTAAATGCTGGGATTAGCTAGTGGAAAAATACTGCAGTACATAAGTGGGGAGGTTGATCAATGGGGTGTGAGGAGCACATTAAATTATTGCTGAATTTGCATATGGTTTTCTTTGAGATTAGGCTATCTCTGCTTGCTGATTGGTGCCCACTGAAATTAGGCTCCTACTCTCTCACAGAAGCTGGGAGATGGGGGTGTTATCACTCTTGATTTAAAAGGGGCGGCTCTTAGGTCCTTGAGAAAGATAGTCCTGGATTGTAACCCTGGCAAGAATGTTTTAAAGATTTACATTTCCTAAGGGCAGAGAAAGAATTCACAATCACAAGTTTTTCTAGAGGAACTACACAGAATCAGGGAAAGCTTGTCTGAAGTTTAGTCAAGCTGAAGATCACCTCTAAATTCCTAATCAATTTCCTGGTCAATCCCAGGTGAGGGAGGAAAAACACAGGAAAAATACAAGTTATTTTCATTTCCCATTATATTGAGGAAATGTATTCACAGAGTCAGAAATAATATTGTTACATAAAAAAATACAGTTCCTTGACTTCTTGCATACCTGGCCTGGTAACTGAGATTCATGAATACACATCAGAAGGTTAATTTTGTTTCCCATTTACATACTTAAAGAAATTTTAAAAGACTATTTACAGCTCTCCAAAACTATCACCAGAGTCACAAAGTAATAATCACTAATCACTAATGCTAAAGTTTACCAGGTTTATTTATTTTTTATTATTATTTTTTAGATTCAAATCTATCCACATGTGATAAAACCTATAGGACATTAGCATTTTTTCATTATATAGGAAAATGAAGAAACAGAGTATGACTGTAAATTCAATATTAAGGAAGACAACAATTTAATAATCATGAATGTTTATAGGAGATAATGAAACATTCACATTTTAAAGTTACATAAAAAAACGGTGAATTTTTAATTTATATGTCATGGATGGTTAATGTGTATGCATATAAATTGAATATATATTTTGGTATATTAGAATATCAGTACCAAAAAAGACTTGAAAAATTACAAAATGACAATTGAGTAAAACATATGAATAAATCACAATAAAATTGCTCTTAAATTATATTTTTCCTATTTTCTAAATGAGTTCCTGATTAATCCCAATGTTAGTATATCCATACATTGGTATTTTACTCTAGGACTTTCATCAAAAGTTGAACTAATTTAAATTATGAGGTTAAATTTCTGTTAAGTGTTTTATTAAGTAAACAAAAGGAAAAAAAGTCAAAATTAAGCAAACTGATTAGTTGTTATCTACTATAATGAAAGTTAATTTTCATTGGACACAATCTATTTCACTCTAATTCTTTTTCATGTTAGCCCTTTAACCTGAGGAGTATTTATTTTTCCATAAAGAAGAATGTCAGTCTGTTAAAAAAAAAACAACCCAAAACAGTAAATAATATAACACTCTTAGATAAACCTGAAGATACTTGAAGCCAGAGAGTTTAGATATTCATAGAATATATTCAGTGAATTTTAGCTTCAGTAGGTATACTTTTATTTTTATATTTGATTTGACTATGACCTATTGTCCTTGTCTTGTTTTTATCCCCTCTTATTCTCCTATCAAATTATTGATGGGGGGATGGCTATAAAAAGCTCTTCTTTCTTTTATTCTATTGTGAACCTATGCTCCAAACAGAGGAAAGGGTTCTATTACTTTTTTTTTCATGCCAAATGTCCTTGGTTAGTACAATGACTAATAGACTATTTATACTCAAGTATAGCTTTATTTATGCAGTAAATGGTTATTGAAGTTGTATATATGTTGAATTTTTAAGACATCAAACCATGTGTTAAATATGTGTAGGAATAGCTCTGTATAAGTTGGTGTCCAGAGTCTCAGGAAATTTTTCATTTTGTTTCGTTCACTTCTGTCTTGGTCAGGATCAAAGTTAGACCTTTACTCTTTCATTCCTTTACTCTCTGTTTCTGAGTTTGTAGTTCATTATCATCTTTCTTTCTACTTTTTGTGGGTGCTTATGAGATAACTGAAAACAAATGGATATTTTCATTGAGAATTAATTTACTGTTTTGGACATGGGCTATAAATTTTGTAAAATAAATGGGAAGTAATTGGAAGGAAATTAATAGTAAATGAGTGCTTCACCTAATAGTGTGCATCTTTCTAAATAACTTGTTTCTATAATTCATATTAGTTGATGAAACTAAAGTTTACAGAAATCTGAGTTTTGGCCAAGATAAAGCAGAATGAGATCTGATTTCTAAATCCATAGATTTTATCTTATAATTATCTACCTCCTATAATGATAACAGCTCACATTTATTAAGCAGTTATCATGTACCAGAAATTCATCTAAATGTTTTAACAGTATCAGTGCTCTCCAGCTACTCCTCCAGTTGAATAATTTGGAATTATGACTCATTATAATAAGAGCCCACATATCATGGGGAACTATGGGGGTTCTCAGTGAGGAAGTATTTAAAAGATATATAAAATTTGGGTTTAATATCCTGATTTGAGGATTTTTTGGAGGATTTAAGGAAGCAGGGCTTTGCTCTGGATTGCATGCTGTCAGGTAGTGTGGGTAAAACTATGGTTGGTTATATTAATCTTATCTAGAAGGAAGATAAGCTAGAATGAAGCCAAAGCTGCAACTGACAAAGAAACAAGTCACTCATTCAGTAGGACATGGTACTGTTTGGGTCATGTTTGTGATCTGGACAATGTTTAGGTTTTTGTCTGAGGTTAGGCATGATTATAGAGTGGTTTTGTTTTGGTCTTGATTCATCATAGCCATATGGTCACATGTGGCTTTTAGAAAGTTGATGTTCCGTAACTGGTTTATGTTTAACGGGGGCAAACCAAGACCTGTTTGATAGTATCAGACCAGTTCCAGATATCAGGGGCCACTAAATCTCTTTTTTTAGTCCTCCCTTTTTGGCCAAAGACAGATGAAATCAGGCCATGATATTAGTCCATGACATCCTGAGTTTCATCATTGTTGAGATTTTGTTGATCAGGAGTTTCTTTGGAGAATGTAGTTGGTGGTTGGACCAGTCTATCTCCTTCTTTTCTTACAGCGTGAGTTGAATTCTATGAGGGGACAATGGATGCCTAGTCATATTTAAGACCCTGATCAGGATGGATTGGCTGAATGTACTATAAATAGTGATCGAAAACAAAATAATTATTAGCCCTTAAAATAAATTTTGAAGTCAAGAGCCTACATTATAAGCCCCGGGCAATATATCCACTGGGTCTGAAAACAAGTCACTGTAACCTTATTTATTATATTAAAATATTGAGGGGAGCTCCATTAATATTTATAAACAGGTATTAAATTACAGTGCATTAGCAAAATACATCACTTTTCATGCAATTAAACATGATATTGTAGATAAATATCCATTGGCACTGAGAGAAGTTTGATGTACAGTTAAGTGAAAAAGTCAGGTTACTAAACAGAATATTGACATTTAATATATATGCATAGAAAAATGTGTGGAAATAAGTTTATGAAAGCGTTAATAGTTGTTATCTCTAGAGGTGTATGCAGGAGATTTTAAATTTATTTTGGTTTTTGACTTATCTCTAAGTTCTCTTTTTTTTTTTTGTAGTGAAAAGTGTTGCTTTTGTAATGAGTAAAAAAAGATAAGCAAATGTTTCTTTACACAATAGAATCATGGTTGATTTCTATTTTTTTTTATACATGTTGTGATTTTTAAAATATCCTAAAATAAACTATTGTAGATATTATCAACTAAAAATGAGCACACAGAAATAATATAACATTGAAAAACTCTCAGTGTATATAACAACTTAAAATTATGAAACTAATAAGTTTAGGAATGATTGTCCATTCAAATGCAAAGTAGCACATACACTGAAGGAACTATTTTATTTTAACTTTATATTAAGTTTCAGATCTGGATGAGTCTGGTTCTGATTACTCTTCATTTTTAACTTTTGTTTTAGGAAGGAAGGAAAACCCTTCTATTTAATTTCTGATTCAAAATATAATGATATTTTGAATTTTGATTAAATTCACAATTAATATATGTTGCTTCTATAATGTGATCATATCTGAAAATAATACAAAATACTATTCCTCCTCAATACATAAAACTCTTTTTTGGTAATTACTTTCTAAATCTTAATTTTGAATAATAGAAGGGCTATTTAGAATCTTGCCGTATTTATGATCTCAATGGGAATTTTATAAGTTTTCTCTTTACTTGGTTAGTCATTTACTAATTCACTGAACATGTATTCTAACTGTGTGCTGTAGGTATCTATCTTAGAACATGTCAAATCAAAATAAGATGTTACATATTTTATCTTATTATTTCAAATAATAATTAATACCAATTTTTATAAACATTTTAGGGGATTATTAATATTATTTCACCAAATATAATCCTGCCCTTCGCCTGTCCTTACATTCCCAGAATACACATTATTTAAATATTGTTTTATAGTAGGAATGGACTTAATCTAAATTCTATGCTGATTTTTATTTAGGAGTTTTGAACCTTATTTTATCAATGTGTTCATTGAAGTTTTCTTTCTGTGGTTTCATTGTTTGATTGATATATTTGATTTATTCTGGGTTTATTCAAGGAATTGGGATGTTTTCCATGTTTTGTTAAGAACTGAGATTTTTTTTACCTTGCAAGCTAACAGGTTAGCTAGCCACAGTTTCAGAAATTCTTGCAGAAGACAGGAGACTCCTGTGTAGGTGACAAAAGACAGTGTATGACTTATAACTGTAGCTGTAGCTACAGTAACACTGTTCTGTGACTTCCCTGAGCCTCAGTTTCCACAGGGTAATAAGATAAGGGCCAGGCGATGCCTGTACACACAGTGGGGTGTGTTATAGAACTCTGAGTACAGGAAGCCCGATCTTATATGGTTTGCTAGCAGGTCCCCATATAAGCACAACTGCTCCAGAGGGAGAACTTATTTTTTTTTATTGGACTCTAAATAATACTCCTCCAATTGTAGATGGTGTGTCTGTCTTGTGAAGTGGCTCGGTATACAAACAACTCTGAAAAGATCGTCTTAGGCAAATCAGACATTACAGAACAATTGCAGCCTTTTCCATTGATCATAAAGATTACTTTTTACGGTTTCCGCATGTGTAATCTTTTTTTTACGGTCCCGCACTACCATATAAAGTGAGGCCTGCATAATGTCTCTCTCTCTCTCCACCTTGCTCTCTCTCTCCAAAGAACAAATCTTAGAATTTGAATCCACTTTTAAAATTGACTTAAAATCTATACATATTTTTATCATAGATATTTTATTGTTTATTGACAGCTTTTTTATATTGCACACTCCATTCTTGAGCTCAAATTTGCTTCATCTTTTATTTACTTCTAGTATAAACTTAAAAAAAATTATCAAAGTACAGTTGGCATACAACATTATTAGTTTCAGGTTTCAAGTCAAAATTTCATTAATGAAATTTAGCTTATTCTTATTTTGCCTATCTTTGAATGCTTTAGAATTGATTTCTAATTATTTCATACACTAAGCTAAGTATATAATTTTGTGATATTCACTTTTCCCCACTACTTTCAATAGATACTATTCTTGTTGCATTGAGAAATCTTAAGTAAATGTGGTTTTAATGCCTTTTATAGAATCTGAAATAATGGAACTCTCAAAAGAATGCGCCACTGCCATTGATGACACATGATGGCATCCCAGGTGTTAGGCAAAGAGCAAATAAAGCACTCTTCATCTTAAGAGTCAATTTTAAACAAAAGTGATGTGTTTATATTTTTAAATAAACAGACTTTTAAATACTAAAATATTCACACATATATTATATATCACAATAGAAAAATATTTGTGGATTTTTAAGAACTATATAAGTAATTTTAAAATTTGTATGTGTGGCAGGAAATTTAGGCTATATTCTTTAACTTCACTGGGATATTTTTCCCTTTTCATTGTCATCAATAATACTCTGTTAAAAGTGTTTGGGAATAATTTAGAGAAACCCTATATTCCAGTTATATGTCTTTCTTTTTCTTCCCATGTCTTCATTATGATTTTTGGAATTACGTGTGTCAGAATTCATGGTGTTACAGTTATTTCTCCTTGTCTTACCAAGCTGTTTAACACTAAGACAGCATTTGGGCAAAAAAAGTTGAGAGGATTACTAGGAAAGACAGAGCTCCATTAGAATGAAATACCCCATTCTTTTTGCTCATTGAAAGGATTGGTGATTTCAAGGTTTAAAAAATTTCCCTAATTCTGCATAGTAGTCTACGTACGTGCTTCTGTGCATTCGTATACATACAAACTCAAATGAGATAAAATCTCACACTTATTAAGTGCTTATTATGTGTCTGACATCTTCTGAGACCTATATTTATTCATGTCACTCTAGTAAATGTACAAATTTGTCCTCTATTTTATCTTAAATAGTTTTAGCATTTTATTTATTATTAAATATTCTTCTAAATTATTGTTTTATCTGCATAACATTTTACATATTAGAATATTTCAAACAATTATTCTTTCCTTGAATTTTGAGGTTATTTCCAGATTTAATAACATTTAATATTTACAATATTAGCATAATATATCAATCGTTCTGCCCAACTTCATCTTTTTTCTTAACACAAGTTATTAGAATTAAATTGCTGGATAAACTTATATGATTATTTTTAATGCTAATGGTGCATTTTTTTCTTTCAGAAAACTAGTACCAAAACACAAATAAAAATATTTTTTAGAATTATTTTTCCTAAACCTATTTTCTCTGGGTTCGAGCCCTTTAAAATGCCCTTGCCAATTTCAAAAGCTAATATATATACTAGAAATAATTGGGCAATTCAAGAGCCACTTTCCCATAAGAGGCATTTTCTAACTCTTTCTAAGCCCAGATGAGGAAGTCCTCCATATCACATGGTCAGAGAAGTCTGGATATGGCTGAAAAGTTTGGAGGGAGTGATGCAACTGATTCAAAAGCATTTTTGCCCAAATGCTTTAATCAGTTGCAGTGATGCAACTGATTAAATTTTCTTCTAGCAAGTAAAATTGAGGTGTGAAAACTAGATGGCTTAGCTGGAAACACTAAGCCAGGTATTATCATAAGCCAAGAATTAATGTTACTGTTTTAGGAAAGTTATAATTGGCCATGTCCAATTCAGTAAGTGAGTGAAGTGGATCTTCAGAGAAAGAATGAAGTAGATGCACTCAGAGAAAGCAAAGGAAAATGGGAGTTTCCAGGAGGATAAAGAAAACAAAAAGATCGGTCGACTGATGCTTTATTGCATCTCTGCTTCCTGGATAGTTTTCTTAATATTGCATTCCATGAGATTATTCTCTATCCTTTTTATTCAAGCATATAAACTGCCTGTTTTTAACCTTTGCCATTATCGAATGTTAAAAATACATACTTATTAGCTGATAAAGTAGGGAGGCAATAAGAGCCTATTTGTCCCTGAATCTCTGAATCGGCATTATCAATAGTCATCTTACCTATGTGAGCCAATACAAACCCTTTGCTGGTAGTCTCAGATTTCTTAGCTTTTAGATGGGCATATAGGAGTTGCTGTGACCCCCATTCTAGAAGGTCAGAAGGACCTGGGTAGAGTCCCTTGCAAGAAAAGCAATGCTATACATGGGCGCTAGAGAGTTCAGGGTCATACCGTTAACATATCTTTCCATTCTTTTTTTTAAAGAACATTTAAAGAAATTTTTCTAATATTTGAACTAATATTAACTTAAAAAGCCCCATCTAACAGAAATGGAAATATGGGTTGCGTTGAGCCTATCAGTGGACAGAGGTGGATTTAACGGCAGGTGCACTGGACATGTGCCCTGGTCCCCAACTTCTGAAGCGCCCCATAAAACCCCAACTTTACACTTTTTTCTAATGACAACAAGTTTGGTTTCATATGTGCAATTTTAATTATGTACAAGTTTACAATTGACAGTAAAACCTGAGAGTATGTTTATATTTGCTTATTTTCATTATTTCATTACTATGCTGCATACTGTACACATACTATGTTGCATAAGCTCCGCGTGGCTGTGTTATCGCTCGCAATAGAATTGTATTTGCTACTTTGTACTTACAAAGGCTCTCCCGCAGTGCAGACTTATGATACACGCAAATACACACGGATGTAAATTAGTTTGTGGATATGTACTTGTTTCATTTACAGTTTTAAAAGTATGTATTTTTAAACATGTATTTTTATTTTCCTTGTCTCTCTCTCTTTTTTAAGGGGCCCAATATTTTCTTCTGTGCCTGGGGCCTCAACTGACCTTAATCCACCTCTGTCAGTAGAACAGTTTCTGGTGATAAGAATTACGATAAAATGTTCTTTGAGAGAATACACCCACTGCCCTCAGGCATTGTTGCTCATTGAAAAAACACGGGATGTCAAGAGAGCTAGGTTCTGGCTTTTGTTTCTATATATATGTATACATTTTAGTAAATTAATTAACTTTCTTATAAATGGCTTTTTTTTAGTTAATTTGAGAGAAACATATCTGATATCTTATTTCACAAATTCATTAACTGAAGAGAAGGAAATAAAGAATCTAAAGATAATCTAAAAATTAAAACATTATTGTCATTTATTATATTTTTATATGGGAGAGACTATCTTCTTAAAATTTGACCACTATTACTAGATGATGAAGTTAATGTTGGAATTCAGTGATTCCTATGTAATTCAGTATGAAAAGGTTAGCATAATGCTGATGAAAACTTATTGTTGAGCTTGGCACTTAATAGCACCTTAAAACCTACTATTAGCACTGTAAAAAAACTGCAAAAATGTATGCTTGGCAAAAGATTTTGGTTTTCAGTTGACATTCAGTAATTTTCAGCTGGTTGAACATGGCAAAATTTTTAAATTGGTATCTTTTTGAAGATTAAAGAAACTTTTTGAATGTTTTTAATCAAGACTATTGTTAGGCTTTTATTTCAACTAGTCTGATTAGCTAATGGAGAATGCTCTAATGGTAGGCTGAATGATCAGTTAACAACATGACAAAAAGGTAAAAATATAGTTCCTAGCAGTTATTTTAGTCTTCACAAGATCCTTTTAGACATTCACATCTGAATGACTATTTTAGATTATTTATCACTTTATTTGTATATCTTCACATTAAATTGACAATTTTTGAAGATGATTTGCATTATGTCTGGGTGACAGTGAAGCTAGTTCAAGGTATGTTAATGTTATTCTGATCCTACATTTTCTATAAAATATAATTTAATATAATCTTGTATTGAATTATTATTTATGATTAATAAAATAATTCTAAGAATAATGATATAAGGTGAAAAAATATAATTCAAGAATCTTGTTGTTTATAAATGCTAATGAACAAAGCTAGTAACCAGGTTCTTGCTTCAAGACCTGTTTAACAGTATTAGATCATAGTTAGAAACTTCAGATAATGTTTGCAGCAATAAAAACATAAGTAGTTTTATACACTATAAATTTCATTCTAATATTAAAAATCACTCACTTCATTTAACCATGTTAAGTACCTTCTTCTTAACATAGTTTGAACTGCCTAGGTAATCTCCCACTACATTTTACTGTTAAGCTGTTATACTTTGATACGTCATTTTGAAATAATTTAAAAACTTTTTATAGTAATAAAATTAATTCTGCATGAGAGTACCTAGATTCTTTTCCCTAGAGCTCTTATAAGTGTACTTGTGTTATATATAATTTATGTCAAAATTATAATCATCCCCTATTACCATTTTAATCAACAGTATCCATAACATAAAAAAAGTAAGACCTAATTTTGCAGGTAAAATCTTCAGTTTTGTTGGAGGGGGCTACATATTGTCATGGACTTAAATAGATGTGGAATCAAAAATTAAATGTAAATTATTTTCATCTTGTCAGTAATTAATTTTAACTTCATAAATCCAAGTGAGTTTCCATACTTCCTTCCCTTTCTCACATCTAGAAAAATTCGGAAAGTAAATCACAAGGACAACTGCAATATCAGGCAAAAGTATTACAAAAGAAATGATTTTTTCTCAGTGAGTTAGTAAAATTATGAAGATTATTTGCATTTTAACTGGTATAAAACTTTGTTCTTTGGATTTTTATGTCAAGCAAACATTAAACATCAACTGGATGATTATAGGTTTTCTGCAAAATTGCTTACATGTATTTGTGTTGGAATTAGTTATTCAGAATGCAGTGGAAGACCCTTTGACAAATTCTCCTCAGTGGAATTACTTTATAAGTTATTATAAGTAATTTTATAAGATATTTCTGGCCAGCATTGAGAAGGGTGGTTGGGATGCGGAAGAATCTGAGAGAAAGAAAACCCATTAGGCGGCCTAAACAATCTAGGCAAGAAATATTGAGGCTGAAATCTGATAGGATGGGGATAATGAAAACTGATATTAGACACTGTGCAAAAGAAAATGTAATGGAACTCGAATACTAATTGATTTAGTATACTAAATAGTGAAAAAAGTGTTCCTCACCATGAGACTAGAAGGATAGCAAAAGCATAAATTGAAATAAGTAAATCAGGCTTGAGAGTAGATCAAATAGGAAGAAATGATTATTTAGTTGGGTAAAATGGAATTGGAAGCATTGCCAACATGCAGAATAATTAATAAAAGTATTTGAAATGATGGCATTAAATAAGTTAGGCATTGAATAGAGAGGAAAAGTAAGAAGACCTAAAACTATCCAGAGTGAGGTTAAAATTAAAGCATAGCACATAAAAATATTGCAGAGGGTGGAACCCTGAAGATTACAGTACTTTTGGAGACAAAAGAGGATGGAAAATTAGGGAAAGATAATGTGACTTGTTTTGAGATAGGCTGAACTTCAAATAATTTTAGTGGATGTTTGAAGATTTCATGAAAAATGTTGGAATGGCAAAATGAAGAAGAAAGGAGATAAGAAATTTGGAGCAAAAGTAATAGATCACTTCCCTGAAGAATTTGGAAGAAAAGACAAAAAGTAGGAAGCTATTTAAAATTTATTACACTCTTTGTTTCTTCTTTCTGGACTGAAGTTAGCATACATCCAGTAGAAAAGACAGGACCTATGAGGAGGAGGCACTGACGATCTGTGGAATGGAGAGTGGGAAGTACGGAGAATGTATAGTATTCAGAGAACAGAGTGTTTTAAGAAGGCTTTCAATAGCAAAGTTTCTGCCAGATTTAGGTATTCGTTCAAATTAGTCAGAGTGGGTCACAAACTACAGAAGGGATGTAATGAGAAGAGGTGTTGCATGGTTTTTTCAGTACTTTCAAATTTTCTCTCCCTCATCTGCATCCACCCTGTTGAAGAGGTCAGGAAAGGAGGGATGACTTTTATGGGTTGCCTCTGTGGGCCAGTGGGAGGACTGCAGGTGATTCTGGAAGTTGGAAGAAGTGAGATGAGTCCTTTATCGCCTGGTTCCCTGATTGCTAAGATGCAGCCAGTTGGCCGAATCTTAACTAAGGTTGCATGTGGTCTGGCCACCCTTCCCAGGCATTTGACTCTCTGAATTCTGGTCACTGCTTACTCCCTTTTTTGCTGAGATTTAGGGGTGTGACGGCTCAGCACAGTGTAGAGGTAGAGCAAGTGCACCAGCCCTCCTGCCTGCAGGTCTTCAGAAAACAGTTCCCCTATTCATCTCTCCTCAAGTTTCCACTTCTGAATGTGTCTTCTGTTTCATACCAGTTGCATAATTGATGAAGAATGTTCTCAAGACTGGAAGAAATGAAAAGAGGGAACAACAAATCTGTAAAAACTTGAGTAGAGCAAGCCAGAGTATGGATTCTGGATGAAAAGAATAATTATGCAGGAGTGAAAAGTTTCATTTAGGGAAACTTGTCAGAGACCACAGTTTTTGTTTTGTTTTTTTCTTTTCTGGAGTGAGGCTTTTCTTCATAAAAATTCTAACATCTTAGAACCTTTAACTTGGAACTTGATTTTTCAGCCTTATATGATCATATGTGGTTTAAATAAAACAGCAGTAACAAACCCTCCATGGTTTGCATAGCCCTGGTAGAAAGGAATTATAATATTTAAATAATACAGAACACTTCTAGAAATCATCTTCTAGAAACCATCTCCTCATGACATAGAGATTTTTACTCTGATGTGAGCTTTGGAAAATTATCATAAATTGTATAACCTATGAATAGAGCTAATAGTATATATTTAGTTATCAATAAAATAGTTATCAAATGCAATTGTGACATTGGAAATAATAGAAAATAAGACAAAAATATTCCAATACCTGTGGACCTTTTTAGTATACAGAGGCAAACAGAGAACAAATAGTAAATGGGTAAGGTAACATTAACTAGCGTTGAATTCCATGATGAAAAGAACCCAGGACCATTTGGTGATTAAGGAAGATTTCTCTAATGTTAGAGATGGGGCCTAATGGGTAATAAAGGATGAGTCATCTACAGATTGTGTGCTCCAAGAGAGGAGAGGAGAGTTAGTGCAGTTCTGTGGAGGGAGACTGTGTGCAAGAGAAGTGAGAAGGCAGGTGTGGGTGGACCGCAAAGCATTAGCAGATGGGCAAGAAGACAGCCTGGGGACAGATCAGCATGACCTTTCAGGTCTTAGTGAGAGGCTTTTGTTCTAAATGTGCATGAGGCTGCTAGAGAGTCAAGCACAGTGACATTTCCATTTTCATTTTTAAGAAGTTTTCGTCTGCTGCTGTGGGAAGCATAGATGGGAGGCGAGCAGGAGCAGAAGCAGAGACAACTGAAGCTCTTTGTAATAACAATATCTGAATGTTCACTATTACAAAGCACAACGTTATTTCATTTAACTTCAAAAAAACCTATGCTTCAGGTACTATTATCATCACAGAGTAGAGATGAAGCTGTGGTGGCACAAGGAAAGTAAGCAAGTTGCTCTAGGTTGCATGGTTCCCATGTGGTGGAGCCCAGACCCTTTGAATACCACCACACTGTGCTCATGATCCTAGGATTTATACTCGTGAGAGTCGGCTGTAGCCAATGAGCAATATTAAGGTCTTCAAAAATAATTTTCTTATGTGAAAACTGATGTTGCTGAAAAACGCTGGAGATAGAAAATGCTAACCATGCCCTGACAGGTATTGCTCAGTTGGTTGGACATTGTCCAGCAAAGAAAAAAAGTCCCTAGTTTGATTCCCAGTCAGGGCACATGCCTGGGTTGCAGGTTTGGTCCTGGTTGGGGAATTTAAGAGAAGAAATCAATTGATGTTTCTCTTCCTCTCCCCCCTTCCTTCCTCTCTAAACATAACTAAATAAATAAAAATCTGTTTTTTAAAAAAATGAAAATGCTAACATTTACAGCAATGAAGGGTAAGCATGAGTAGTCAACACTTTAAATGTTTCATGTTAGGCTGTTCCCTTACAAAAGCTTCTCCCTGTCTATATTTAAGCCAACATTTATATATCTTACATTTTCTTTGAAACATCTATATTAAGCCATATATGGATTCAGAATGCTGGATTATTTGGAAAATTTATTAACATGGGAATTGCAGTGATCTCATTTTAAAAACTCAGAGAGTCCAACATACAAGTTTCCCACATATGAATATTAAAATGTATCTTTATTCCAGTGATTCTTTAGCCAGGAATTTTTCTTTTTAAATCACTTCCAAAAATAAAACACAATTTAGATGAGACTTACAAAGCATACTTGTCCTGGTAACATAAGTGGCAAGTGGGAAGTTGTGGCGAATGACTAAGACGAGTTCATTTAAAGATGACCATATGCAGTTTAGTCACCTCTGGCCTCCTTACAAAGTGAGAATGACCCACAAATAGCTGAGTACTCAGAGATCTGAGGCGACATCTACACAAATTAACTAGGTGATGGAAAATCAGTCCATTGTTTTGGCTCTTCTGACTTAACAATATGGATCACAAGGGATTTGGAGATGACAGTAAGATTTGTCCTAACTCTCCAGGCTCTACCTAGGAAATAGATGCTGATGAATTTCTCTGAAATATTCTCTAAAGAGATTCACTAAAATTTTATTTGAAACATAAATGAGAAAAAAGGATACTCAAATTTTGAATATAAATATAACCCAAGATTGGGTAAAAGACCAATTTTAATGTACAGAAAAACTAAACTTTTTGTCTATATCTCTTACAAGGCTGTATTTAAAATGGTAGTAATGTAACTAAAGAATTTCTGACTGGTATTTATTTTTCTTACAGAAGTTAAAGCAATGTGTAATTTCATATAATTTATTTTATTGACCAAGTCCTAGAAATTTATATTGGCCTATAACAGAATAACTTACAGCAATTCTTCATACCTCTTGATAAGAAGTTTCTATTTCCCTCTGCTTTGTCTCTACTCTAGAAGCCACAATTACAAAATGTCATCAAGACTGAAAAACAAGATATACTTTTTTTCTCTGTCCACTACCCATGTAACTTCAGGAATTTTAGGTTTTCTTGTTTCTTGGCAGATAGTTGTTCATAGTGTTTCTTACAATCCTTTGCATTTCTGTGATATCCATTTTCATCTCTCCTCTTTCACTTCTTATTTTATTAATTTGGGTCCTCTCACTCTTTTTTCTTTATGAGTCTGGTTAAAGATTCATTAATTTTTTTTTACCTTTTCAAAGAACCAGCTCCTGGATTCACTGGTCATTTGAATTTTATTTTTTAGTCTCTGTGTCATTTATTTCCTCTCTGATCTTGATTATTTCCTTCTTTCTACTCCAGTTGGGCTTTGTTGTTGTTGTTTTTCTAGTTCTTTTAAGTGTAGGATTCTTTACTTGAGACCTTTCTACCTTCCTGAGATAGGCCTGTTATGCTATGAACTTCCCTCTCAGGGACTGCTTTCATTGTGTCCCACAGGTTTTGGGTTGTATGTTCATTTTCATTTGTTTCCAGGTACTTTTTATTTCTGCCTTAAATCTTATGATCCATTCATTATTTAATGACACACTTTTTAGTCTCCATGTATTTTATTGATTTTGAGGGGTTTTTTTAACTGAGGTTAATTTGTAGTTTCATGCTGTTATGATCTGAGAAAATACTTGATATGATTTCATTTTCCTAGATTTGTTAAGACTTCTTTTGTGTCATACCATGTGGCCTATCTTTGAGAATGGTCTTTGTACTCTTGAGAATGTGTATTCTCGATGCTTTGGGGTGAAATATTCTGTAAATATCAATTAAATTAATTAAATATAGTGTGTTATTTAAGGTCACTGTTTCTTTGTTGATTTTTTTTGTCTGGAAGATATATCCAGTGGTGATATTGGGATGGTAAAATCCTCTACAATTACTGTATTGCTGTTGATCTCTTTCTTAAAGTCCACTAAGATTTTCTGTATATATTTAGGTACTCCTATATTGGGCATGGATATATTTATAAGGGTTATATCTTCTTGCTGGATTGACCTCTGGTATTATGTAGTGATGTTGTCTCTTTTTATGCCCTTTGTTTTGAAGTCTATTTTATCAGATATAAGTATTGCTACCCCAACTTTTTTCCATCCCTATTTGCATAGAATTTTTTTTTCAAACCTTCACTTTCAGCTTGTGTAAATCTTTTGTTCTGAGCTGGGTCTCTTGTAGACAGCATATATTTGGGTCATATTTTCCTATCCATTTGGGTACTCTATGTCTTTCTTTTGATTGGAGCATTTAATCCATTTACATTTAAGGTTATTATTAATAGGTACTTGTTAATTGCCATTTTCTTCCTTTATACTTATTTTCTTCTCTCTCTATTAATCTTCTTAGAGCAGTCCCTTTACCATCTCTTGCAGTCTGGTTTGGTGTTAACTCCTTTAGCTTTTTTGTGGGGAGGGGGTGGGTGGTCTGGGAAACACTTTATTAAATGCCAGCCTTGCTGGATTGAGTAGTCTTGATTACAGATCCTTACTTTTCATTACTTTAAATACTTTATGCGAATCCCTTCTGACTTGAAGTGTTTTTGTTGAGAAATCAGCTGACTTTCTTACTGGAGCTCCCTTGTTGGTAACTTATTGTTTCTCTCTTGCTGCCTTTAAGATTCTCTCTCTGTCTTTAAACCTTGTCATTTTAATTATGATGTGTTTTTGTGTGGATCTCTTTGGGTTCATCTTGATTGGGAATCTCTGTGCTTCCTGAACTTGTGTGACTTTTTCCTTCACCAGGTTAGGGAAGTTTTCTGTCATCATTTCTGCAAACAGGTTTTCTATCCTTTGCTTACTTTCCCTTCTGTTATTCCTATGATATGGATATTGTTATGTTTCATGTTGTCCCAAAGTTCCCTGAAACAATCCTTGTACTTTTTAAGTCTTTTTGTTTTTCTGATTGGGTGCTTTTCTCTACCTTGTCTTCCAAATTGCTTATATGATCCTCTACTTCATCTAATCTACTTTTGATTCCTTCTAGAGTTTATTTTATTTCATATATTGCACTTTTCATTTCCAACTGTTCTTAGTCAGGGTTTCTATGTCCTCTTTGTGCTGATGTAGTTATCACTAACTTCCTTGTAGCTCTAAGTTTCTTGTGTATTCTTATAATTACTTTGAACTCTATTTCTCTATGTCTCTATGTCTTTGAACTCTATGATAATTTTCTTACCTCAATGTCAGTTATCTCTTTTCCTGGGGATTCTTCTTTTTTCTTTAATGTGGGTATTATTTCTTTATGTCCCCATTTTAGCTGACCCTTTTTGTTTGTTTCTGTGTATCAGATTGATCTGGTTTGACTCCCTGTCTTCATGGTGGTGGCTTTATATCATAGGAGTCCTGTGGGACTCAGTGATGCAACCCCTTTGATCTTCTCTGTCGAATGTTCCAGGAATGCTCCTTGTGCAGTTTATGTGAGCTCTCCAGTTGTATTTGAGTCTTGACTGTTGTTGGCCAGTTCATTGGTGGGTTTTCCACTCCAGTTAGTTGATTGAGAGTCTCAGTCTCCACCATGTGTTGTATGCTGTTGTACCAGTGCTGACAGAACAAAGCAAAAACACACAGAAAACAAAACCCACACAAGCAAACAACACCACCACCAACAACAAAAAACCAGCAAAGTCAATGATAAAAGAGCAAAGAAAATGAAAGTGGAAAGAGAAATAGAATATTATAAGAAAAACAAGAATACAATAAGACCAAATGAAAGAAAAGTGATTATGGAAGGGTAGAGGGAGGACAAACAATAAGAATAAAGAATAGAAACAGGGAGCCACCACAAAAGATCAAAGAAAGGTAGAAAATAAAATTTTTAAAAAATAAGAAAAGGAAGAAGGAAAAATAGATTAAAAAAAGGAAAAGTCGAATATGAAATTTGAAAGAAAAAAATATTGAAGAAAAAGAAAAAAATGATATATAGCTATACAAAAGAAAAAATAAGATAATGAAAAAGAATGAAAAGGAATTCATCTTAGCAGAGTTTAGTACTTGCCTTCTGGGTTCGCACTCTGGATACAATGCTGTAGTTGTCTGCAGCTGGTGCAGGCCAATGTCAGATGCTGTCCTCTCTAGCTCTAGGCAGCCCGTTTGAAGCTCCAAGTCATCTATAGTTTGTGGCTGCCTCCCTCAGGTTTGGCTGCATCTTGGATGGGCCTCACTACTTTGTACGTCTGGATTTTTATCTGCACAGGGCCCAGTGGTGGGTCGACTAACCACTGAAGGCACTGCTGGAATCACATCCTTCTGCCTATGTCTGTGGTCCTGCTGTTAGTCTCATTCTAGCTACTGACCCATCTTTTTTTGAGAGGGCTTCTGGTGGAATTGGAAGGAAAGGACCCTTAGATCTCTTGTGGGAGGTGCCATTAAGACTTCAAAGATGGTGGGTACATTAACACATCTGAATCTATCCCAGATTATTTCCCTGAACTCGGCAGGGCAAAGTCCCTACTAGGATAGCGGGTGGGACCTTCAGAGCCCAGAGTTTTGATCTGCTAGAAACCAGGGCATAGCTGGGCTCTCTGGTGCAGGGGAAGCACTAATCTGGTTCCTGGGAAAGTGTATGGAATAATCATGCCCTAAAGCCAGCCTGTAACACACCTGTGTTTCCCCTATTTTGCGGTATCCTCAGCAGAGGATAAGATGCAGGTTGGGGGGAAGAAAGAAAGATTGGAAGAAGGAAGGGAGGGAGGGAGGGGGAAGAAAGAAAAGGAAATGAAGGAAGGAAGAGAGAGAAAAAGAGAGAGAAAGAAAGAAAGGAAGAAAAAGAAAGAGCAGAAAGATTTTTAAAGGAAAAAGGATTCAGGTGGAAAGAGCAGAATTTCAGAGGGTGTGGAAAGCGGGATTCCAGAGTATGGGGCTAGAAGACTTCCTTAGGCTGGGGCAAGCTGTTTCCCACAAGGTGGGGTAATTGTTTTTCTCTTGGGAGGGGCTTGCTCTTTTCAAGAAAAATGGCTGCTGCAGTGTGATATTATTTCTTAGCACCAGGAACTCAGCAGCCATTCTGCCATGCCTCTCCCCCCAAGCCTCACACTCCAGATTCTCTTCATGGCCACTGCAGGCCATGCCACCCTTCCTTCACCTAGCCAAAAGTGAGTGACTGGGAATGTGAAACCTGTGCATTGGCTCCTTAGAACAAAAGAAAAGGAAAAAAGAAAAGAGAAAGGGTGCCTTTGACTGCAGGGGGTTCTTTCCCTGGCAGGCAAAAACTCCATGGCCTTTCACCACTGGATGCTTCACCACTGGATGCTGTGTGGACAGGTGATCCCAGCACTGGTGCTCTGTGGTTGGAAGCCTGGTCTGAGGTCCAGGCCTCACTCCCCTCTGGGGAAAGCTCCTACAGCCATGTGGCTGCCTCAGCCCAATGTCTGTGAAAGTGGCGCCAGCCCCTTTCATGTCCCTGCCCTTTCTGCTGGTCTCCAGGTGGTTCCTGCCCATCCTTGGTTGAGTATGTCCTCTTCAGGCAGTCTTCAGTTGTTCGTTTTGGCTGGCTGCTCCCCTTTGTTTTTATTTTCAGCTTGGTTCTGGGAGGCACTGAGAGATAAATCCTCTTACTTTGCCACCTCTTGCTGGTCCCTCAAAAACATTGTCTTTTTATAAATATCCATTGTATTTATATTCACTGTATTTTTTTTTCTATTACTATTTTCTGTCACTGAGTAGAATCCTAAACAGGATTTGTAAGGAATATCATATGGGAAAAGATAAAACTATTTTTGAATGACTAACCTTCTCTTGGGAAAACATCTATTTCACTGTAAAGTTCAATATAAAATTGCAGTGAAAATTCAGGACTTTTTGAGGCACATATTACATTGCTGTCTAGCCATAATTTATTTTTAATTTTAATTTTTAAAAACTTTTAAACTATAGTTTACTTTCAATATTAATTTGTATTGGTTTCAGTTGTACAGCATAGTGGTTAGACATTCATATATTTTACAAAGTGCTTCCCCTGATATTTCCAGTACCCACCAGCACCACGCATAGTTACTACAATATTATAGACTATATTTCCTATGCTGTATTTTATATTTCTATGACTATTTTGTAACTTTCAATCTGTAATTCTCAATCCCTTCATCTTGTTTTTATCAGTTTTTCCCATCAGATACTATACTTTTTAAAACTGCTTAGTTATGTCTTCCTACATTTCAGATCTAGTATCCTGTATTCTAAATATTTTTATTCTTCATACCTTATGTTTGACATCTCAGAGATACTGTCTTTATGTTGGATCATTTTTTCTGTTATATATAATTTTTACCTTCTCACTAGTTATTTCTATTGCCTTTTTTTAACTTACTATGATTATTGTGTCAAATATTTTCTTTTATTTATCCACATCTATTCTGTTTCTCATTATTTTTAATTTAAGCAATGTGTTTTTAATGGAAGTGTTTATTTCTAAATTTGTTTCTTTACCTTTACAGCATGTTTTCATCTCATTCTGATTGTTCAACTTTCTAATTCTGAGCTCTTTTTACATCATGGTAAAACCCCTCTGTAGCACGTGCGTAGTGCTGCTTTAATTTCTTACATGATATTTTCTCCCATACTGGGTTCTTTGTCTTCCTTCTGCACTTGTCATTTTTTAATTCTTTTCCTTTGTTCATTCTTTTTTCAAACGTGTTTATGGTATGTTTACAACATTCCCATGCCCCTACTTTTATTTATCTGTCATATACAGACATCTTTGTTCAGATTTTTTATTTGCTCTGATGAAATGTGAGAGATGACCCTTTAATACCCAATCATCTGGAACTAATTTTGACCCTTTGGTACCCAATCGTCTGGGACTAATTTGCCTTTCCTTCACAAATTTACCACTTTTTTTCTGTTCATTTTCCTGAGGCCTGGGATTTCTGGGGCATAGAAGGAGAGCAAGGATGAAGCTGGGTTTGTCTGTTGGCTTTAGTCTTCCTTTGAAGACCTGATTTCATTTCTGTTAACAGAACCCACTCCATCCAGACAGGAGTATAATCCCAGCTGGAAAGAATGCTTAGTCTTCCATTCTCTAGCTTTTACCAGTAGGACATTTTCTCTAAATAGACTTGACTACTACCTTTTCCCACCACCTGTGGAAATCAGAATGCCTGGAATGAGTTCTGCTTGGCGTTTGGGCCGTGGGAGTAGGCATGCATGGCTAAGCTCTTCTTTCCCCTTGGGAACCAAGGCACCTGTGAGAAACATGAGCTCTAGTCTGCTCCTTGATTCTGTTAACTTTTACAAAGGTGGAACTTCTCATGGGGAGGTCTGCAGATTTCCTGCCCTGGTCGTTAATGCATGACGACGTCAGTCCACTTCTATGATTTGGTATTAGGAGGCCCATAATCGTGTCTGTATAGGTATACCCTCCGATGCAATTTTATCAGTAGAAAGGACAGTTGTCTCCATTATGCTGATTCTTTTATACTATTTTTAAACAGGTTTGGAGACTGATTAAGGAAAAGAAAGGTGTTACTCATTGGTCCTTTTATAACTTCATCATCTCCTTCTCTGGTGGCGCAGTGTCCCAAGGAATAGGAAACCCTGGATACTCCTCTTGTCTCTGGATAACCCAGTTAGTTCACAAAATGATGCGTCAGAGCTTCTTCTCATGAAATCTTGTCCCTTGGCCTTTCTCATTACTAACCGTTTATCCCCCTCCAATTCAGAAAATTGGAAGATTTTAATGAGACTATTGTTCACTTGCCTCTTATTCTGCTTAAGTGCAGATGGGAACAGTAGGAGGAGCTGAGCACTTTCCAAACACAGGAGCTCCCATTTCTTGTTCTGGCTGTTACATTTCATAATTTAAGGCATATATTTGTAACGCATTCCTTTTTAAACTACTGCTGCTAATTTTTAACTGTTTTTTTTACTATATTTTGTGCATTTTATTAACTAGTGGATTCCAGGGATTCTGAAAGCTTACTACACTCTTTCTAATATTCCCAGATATTACAAAGAATGTAGAAATTTATTTTTTTATTGTTGACACAATTACAGGTATCCTCCCTTTTCCCCACCTTTGTCCCCCTCCCAGTCCCCACCCCCATCCCCGGCCTTTACCACATCACTACATTGTTGTCTGTGTCCATGGGCTATGCATATATGCATATATGTTCTTTGGCTCATCTCTTTCAGTCTCCCCCACCACCCTCCCTTCTGAGATCTGTCAGTCTGTTTCATGTGTCCATGCCTCTGGTCCTTATATTGTTTGTCACTTTATTTTGTTCACTAAATTCCACATATTACTGAGATCATATGGAACACAATATGAAGGCTCCTCAAAAATTAAGAAAGGAACTGCCATTTGACCCAGAAATCTCCTGGGAATATAGCCTAATGATCCCAAAACACCAATCAGGAAGAATATATCCATGTTTGTGTTCACAGTAGTGTTATTTACAATAGCCAAGACCTGGAAGCAGCCTCAGTGCCCATCCGTCGATGAGTGGACAAAAAAGCTGTGGTACAATTAAACAATGGAATCCTACAGAGCTGTAAAAAATAAGGAACCTTTACCCTTTGTGACAGCATGGAGGGACCTGGAGATTATTATGCTAAGCAAAATAAGTCAGTCAAGGAAAGACAAAGAATATAGAAGTTTAAAGTAAACAGAAGTTCATAAAAGTAGTTTGGATATAATTTCCCAAGCTCTGTGAGCCTTCTCATGTCATGAACTTCAGTGGATGAATTATGCTACAGAAGTAGCTAATATTTCATGTTCAAAGTCACCTGAGTAAAATAATTATGGCTTTTCCTTCCTTTCCTTCCTAGAAACACACTTAGTTCTAGAAAGTACAGGGCTAATCTCAAAAAGATGTAACTGTCCTTAAACTTTAGATATTAAAATAAGCTGGTGATCAAAGATCGCATTAAATAATTAGTAAGTAGTAAAGAATACATAATACTCTAATTAGACTCTCATGAAAGGCTTAGTTTGTCTGATACTATGTGCATATTATGTTATCCAAAAGATAATTTATTAATGCTAATTATGATTTATTTTTACCTAATGGCAGGGGCTCTGGCCATAGTAGAGTAACATTAAGCAAATAGGACTCCAAATGGGTACCGTAATAAGTGAAGGTCCCCAATCACCTTTGTTTGACCTCCTGAATTTGTCGCTGTCTTTTTGGGTCCTAGTTTTATCATTAGTGTTGGGAAATACAAAGATATTGTCCCTAAGCTTCTAGCAGAGCTGTGTGTTCTGTTCTTTTTCTAAAGTAATTTGAATAAGAAGGCATTACGGGTTTCCAAAAGTTTCAGCATATAATACAGAATATTTAGCAGGAAACAACTGACAATTTAATTGTGTAATTCCAGAATATGAGGATTAAAAAAAATGATGACAATATAGTAATTTCATCACAATGACCACTAAGCAAACTAGTTAGCAATCAAGCCATCATAAACACCTGCCAGGGAAAAGATGCCTTTTGTGTTCAACCTTCACCGTTTGAAATGTAGATGCATCCTGGTGGGTGGATAAATGATTGAATATTAATTATCATTGCCTGCTTGGCAATGCTTCCTGACTTTCTTGGCAGTGATGGTACAGTGGTTAGCTTGTTTCCTAGACTGGCAGCTCCCCATCCCCTGGGAAAGCACTCATGCATCTCTTACACATAAATCAGTGAAAGCAAAGCCCACTCACTAATGCTTTGTGTTTCTCTGTCACTCATCAGGCTTTAGGCTGACATCCTGGGTTGTCTTAATATAACCATTCTCTGGCTCCCATAATCTCAAGCAAAATTTAGCCAAAGGGTTAATAACACTTCCAGCTAGCTCCTCAGTATTCTATTGTTTATTTTTAAATATTAATTTATGTTTGTCACTACAGCACAGTGTCTTACACATAGTGGGTACTGAGAAATGTTTCTTTTTTTCAGCGAATGATAAGAGAAATTAAAGTACATTTTTCTATGATAAGCATACAAACAAAATCTTTCCTGTGTTCTGAGAAACGTGGTACATTTTTTGCAAAGAAGTATAGCTGTTTGAATTCTAGAAAATTTGTAGGAAAATCCTTGCTTTCCCAATTGCATCTTAGGAACTGAGGAAATAATAAGAGTGCTTCTTGATTTAATAATATTTCTAAATGAAGTGGGACTTACAAGATCCATCACAATCATCATCTTTATCATCTGGTCTCATTTTAGCTTCTCTTATGAACTGCAGGTTATCTTAAAGAAAAAAAATTGAAACTAATCAAGTCAATATGAAGAAACTATGTTTAATTCAATAGCCATAGACATCATTTAGAATTTTCTAAATTTAAAAAGTGTTACTGAAATCAAATTTGTTTTACCAAAATGAGATAACTACTTGGGAGTACTTTCAAAATTTAGATAACTAACAACAATTAAAAAATATTTTAATTTTATTTTTAGCTTTATTGGGCTATAGTCTTTTGCTTGTATTTATTTTTTTGAATTTTATTTTTCAATTTCAGTTTACATTCAATATTATTTTTTGTATTTGTTTAAACCCAGAAGAGTAATGGTTCTTTATCAGAAACAGTCAATAAAGAAAAAAATCAAGCTTTGATTTCATGCCCTAATCAAGGAGAGAAACCGAAGTGAGATTAGGAAGGAATGCATCCAAAATGAAAATATTGCTCCTGTGATTACAGGAGCAGTATGTGACTTTTTCAAGTAATGTCCAAGAAAAAGTACAAAAGCATCTGAATGTTTAAGAATAATGTGGAGAAAAGGAAACCCTTATGCAGTATTGGTGAGAATGTAAATTAATTCAACCTGTGGAAAACAGTATGGAGGTTCCTCAAAGAATTAAAAGTAGAACTGCCATAGGATCCAGCAATTCCAAGGATTTGAAGGAAATGAAATCACCATCTTAAAAGATACCACTCCCCCCATGTTCACTGCAGCATCATTTACAATAGCTAAGTCATAGAAATAACCTAAACCTCCACTGATGGATGAGTGAATGAAGAAAATGTGATGTATTTTTAAGCCATAAATAGAAGGAAATCTTGCCATTTGTGACAATATGGATGAAAATGGAAGGTATTATGCTAAGTGAAATAAGCCATACATACAGAGAAAGACAAATGCTGTCTCTTCTTACTTATATATGCAATCTAAAAAAGTTTAACTTATGGAAACAAATAATAGATTGATGATTGCCAGGGGCTAGAGGGTTGGAGGGTGGGGAAAATGGAGAAATGTTGATCAAAGGGTACAGATTTTTAATTAGAAGATGACTAAGTTCTGGGGATGCAAAAATTTTCAACATTTTTCATGTTGTGGCACACATAAACTAATTACTAAAATTCTGAAGCACAGCAAAAATATATTTTTTGCCAGTTTGACAAAAAAAATAGATATAATTTTAATTCATTCACACCAGATGGCTACTGTTGTGTTAACCGTTGTCATGTTTTTTTTATTTGACAATATAAGAGAAAAGGGATCAGTGCCCCTGACTAAATAGTCAGATATTACATGTTTTAAAAATTCTTGCAGCACGTCAGTTGAATATTGCTGATGTATAGCATGGTGACTATAGTTAATAATGTTGTGTTGTTTACTTTGAAAGTTGCCAAACGTGTAGAACTTAAATGTTCTCACCACACCAAAAAAAAGGAAGAAAAAAGAAAACTCTGTGAGGTGATAGATGTGTTAACTAACCTTATTGTGGTAATAATATTGCAATATATACCTGAATTATAGTATCATATTGTACATCTTAAACTTAATGGTGTTATATGTTAATTATATCTCAATAAAGCTGGGGAAAAATAAGTTGATATTTCTGAAAAATTAACCCAGGGAAAATCAAACATATTAAAGAATGCCTGTGGTAGGTAGTGCAAGAAAAAGTAATTTTTCTCATTAGTGTTGAGTTCAACAGCACAGGAAAATACACTTGTGGAATACCTGTGGTATCAATGAAATGAAAACATTAATTCCATATTTAATTTACTATTAAAAGAAATATAGGCACAGAGAGCAAGCAAATGCATATATTTGGTTACAGAAAAATCAAATTTACATGGAAGGTTTTGTTTAGTTAAATACTAAGGCAAAGTACTTAGTTAGATAACCTTATATGGATTTCTAAAATGTCTTGGTTGCAGTGAAATCTGGGTGTTACTTGATGTACTCTCCATTTCACTCATATATCCAACCTAGTTGAAAGGTTTTATTCTGATTTTTATCTCTTTGAAGAAGTACTGTGGCTCTACTGGTCCTGGAATATACTAGACCTGAAACAAAAAGCATAATACTGACATTTTCAGATCAAATCTTTTATTTCAAATCTACTGGTGGTCTAGGAAATTAGAACTTCCTCTCTTTCCAGAGCACTAAGTCAAATTATTTTTTGAAACCCATAAATGCTGCCCTGACTGGTGTGGCTCAGTAGGTTGGGCATCATTCTGTAAACCGAAACGTTACTGGTTCAGTTCTCAGCCAGGGAACATGCCTGGGTTGTGGGCCAGATCCCTGGTCGGGGGTGTGTGAGAGGTAACCAATTGATGTTTCTCTCACACATCGATGTTTCTCTCCCTCCCTTTCTCCCTCCCTTCCCCTCTCTCTAATATTGAATAATTAAAATATTTTAAATGAGATATAAATGCTGAGTTATACAAACATCTTTCCTTCAGAACTATCTGACAAATTGATTATTTTTAGCTCATAATGTTAAGTACTATATTATGAGTTAAAATTATGTAGCAAATTACTATAAACCTAGTGGCTAAAAAAACACAAGTTTATTTTCTTATGGTTTAAAATGGGCTCACTAGGGTCAAATTAACATGTCAATGGATTAGTGTGTTCCTTCTGAAAGTTCCAGTAACTTCATAGTGGACAAATACAGCAGTCACAATATTGACCAAGTAATCAAATTTAACATCATTAGTAATGAGTCATGCTGTCATTTATTTATTTACTTCCTAATACAATGCTCTGATAAGGGGTAACATCATTTGGTAGTATTCTTACCAATTGCAAATAAAGCATTATATATTATTTTAAATTAATAAATCAGCATATTAGTTAAAACCTCTAATAATAAATATTAGTGCCAGCATCAATTTCAGCCGCGTTCTAGATTAAGAAGTTTGTTTGAACATCTGCCATCTTCTGTTACTCAACTTTCCTTAGGCAGCATTGTCTTTATCAAGGCCTGATTGGCCACGTTGGACGTTGCACTCTCAAGCCCTGCCAGGCCTGCAACTCTAGGGTGCGGGACAACAACCCACTCCCCTGTTTTGGAAGTCTTCTGTGGCATACTCACAAATCAGGACTTCTTTTGTTTGTTTGTTTATCTTGTTTAGCCTATTAGCTAAAGAAATACATTTTACCTCTTAGACATTCCTAGTTTCAAAGATCAGCTAACAGATTTCTCATACCTTCTACCTAACTTTTTTGCTTTTCCTATTAGAAAAATGGAAGAAATAATTAAGCTCTTTTTCTAATCAGTTTTCTGATACATAGCTTTGCTTTTGAAACTAAAACTTGGGTCACTAAAGATTTTTTATAGGCAAAGTTTCTGTATGAAGCCTTTCTCTCCTGGTTCTCTTCATAATAAGGTTCACTGGCTTTTTAGCTTAATAGCCAAACAAAGTTCTAATTCCAGCTACTGTCAGTTGTAATTTGAGTTCAGAAGAATATAACTCTTAAGCCACTTAAGCTGACCTGATAAGTTTTAAAATAAGGATGTAAAGTTCTTTCTCACAGTAGTCTTGAAAAATCAGTGCATCTTTCCGGGCCTTTGGTTTCTTCCTACAAAATGAGGCCAGGGATGCTCTCAGTTAATTACCAGTGTTGTGTGAATAGCAATAGTCGTCTTCAGGGGACGTGGTGTAAGAGAGGATTAGCACTGAATAGTGAAGAGTATCCAGGCACCTCTGATTGAGAGCCTTGAAATTTAATGTCACATGAAGGAAATTAGTGGTTCTTCTCACTATGTCTTCTAACATTATTAAAAATGAGAATATGATTTTGGTAATGGATTTAAATTCAGGGGCTTTTAAACATCTTCTCAAGAAGCAGGGCAGAGCTGAGGCACAATTCTCTGCAAATAGCCCATAGGAGGTCATTTGAATAATATGCCTAAGTGTCATACCTTCTTCTAATTTCCTCACCATTTTCCTCTCATGTTGCTCATTTACTCTGCAATATGTTTTAGTAATTTGGATCCCTCTTCATAAATTGCAACCTCTTTTCAGAAGCGAGAGTTTCTTATTCATTTTTTTAGAACTTTTAAATACACAGCAAACTACCCTACATATAAAAGCTTAGTAAATATTGGTTAAATTAAAGAAATAAAACCTTTAAATTTCATTACCTTTAAAAAATCTGAAAAAAAATGTCGTGCATGGTGAGAGGTGGGGGCGTATGTATGTATGTATGTATGTATGTATGTATATGAAGATGATGAAGCCAGGAAGGCGGAACAGTTTGTGCAAAGGCTACGTGAAGAATATTATTATTCTTCCTTGTGTTATTCTAGGCAATACTATGTAGGGCAGTGGTTTTCAACTGGGAGTGATTTTGTGCTTCTTGGGGGCATTTGGCAATGCCTGGGCACATTTTTAGTTGTTATGACTTGTTGGGAGTGGGGCAAGTGACATTGCTACGCTAATATAATGGGTAGAGACAGGAGATGCTGCCAAGTACTCTGGAATGCACAAGACAAAAAAGTATCTGACCCAAATATTAATGATGATGAAGTTGAGAAATCCTAGTATAGACAACATGGGGTCAGTACGATATCATAGAAAGAGATTTCATTAGGACCCCTTCCTTCTTCAAATAAGTGTAAAATGATTTTTGTTATGTACCTGCTTCTTTTTTTAATAATTTATTTCTCTACTTACTTTCTTATTTTGCACAATAGTATTGTACTGGAAATGGAAAATGTTCACTTTAGAGTTAGAATAGAAGAAGGACCGGGAAGAGCCTTCTTTCAAGGACTTTCTTACTCTTGCAACCTGATCTTTTCCCTTTTCTCTATGATCTTACCAGAGACACTGCTGGACGGACTCCTCGTGTAGCCTCATACCAAGAAGGATGAACAGTTTCTGCCTGTTGTTTGACAACTTTTCCTTCTCTGCTTTTATGTGGTCACATGTCTGTTGAGTTAGAGATTTCAGTTTCCTGCGTGGTATATTAATTTGAATTTATAGAACATTTACTTAAACAGGTTTAAAAATGATTAGAACAATTGGAATTACTCATAAGAAGAGATTTGACAGTCCTGTGAACCTGAAGTTCATGGCACTGTTTGGCTAAGGAGGCCTGTATGGAGACCGGGAGCCCTGATGTGATCTAGCAACTGCCTTGGTTTTCCTCATACTCTCTGGATTTAGGATGATTCAGGGCAGAGTCCAACTTCCTGAGCTATTTGCAAGTGCAAATCTTGAGATCTTCCTCCGTCAGTCGACCGATGAACAACCAACTCAAGCTCATCTTGGCCCCATGGATGGAGCAGGTTGAAAATATTTACGGCATACAATTCATTTTGTTGGAAGGCCCCAGGCCATTTGACATTACACTTAGTTAATAACTTACTGCGCTTGTTGACTCACTGCAGCTCTCTGTCCTCCAAGTTCTGACTCTAAACTACTGTGTTTACAACAGTTTCCTCAATAACATGAACAATCTGCCCACAGACTAAAATGTGAAGTTATGATAGCCACTGTTACAGATCCACCCTAACTGCAAACCCAATTCATAGTCATTAATATGAACAACCTCCTCCTTTTTGCTTTCAACTCCTGAATTTTTATTGTCTGTGTCTTTCCTGTGATGGAGTTTCATAGCTCACTCAGCAAAGTCTCAGATCCTTTTTTTTTTTTTTTTTTTGTATAAGCAGGCTCTAAAAGACAGTTGGATCTAGCCATAAGACATCAAGCAAGTGACACGAGATTCGTTTTTCTTGTCAGTGTTTGTGTAGCTAAGGCATGGACTCTTGGCCTCTGCTCAGTGATAATGCAAAAACCCAAAGTTTTTAAACTGGGAGAGGAAGCAGGAAAGGTAAGGTTTTGTTTCATAAAGAAATTGCGGCAAGTTACCCAGGGATACATTATTAATCAGCTTCTCTTGTTGATAGTACAGGATCATGTTGTTGTTATTCATCATGTGTGTTGGAAAAAATAAAAGGCAGGGAGACTGAATAATGTCAGCATTCTTACAATCAGTCTCTGTTTCTGCCTGGAAAGTGCAGTACAGTGCATGGCTGTTTCAGTAATTGTGGTAGGGAAAACATCTGTGGAGAGCGGTTCAACATGTTTGTCTCTGCAAAGCCCCATAGCAAACAACATGTAGATGATCAGCTCCCTAATAATTCTTAGAGCTGGTAACTACCAAGCACACATCAGGGGAATGATGCAAAATTTATATCCTGATATAGAAAGAAAAAAAATGAAGGAAATTTGACCTCCTGGGAGTTTCTCATTAACTATCTAGCGCTCTAGTACTTGTTATTTCTTGGTTTGTTCAGGAAAAGTGTTCATTTAGCATGTGCTTTGAGTTGATAAACATTCTCCCCTGCTACTGTTACCAAAAACCCCACACTGCAATCTAATTTTCCATATTTTTCCTTTGTAGAATTTCCAAACATGTACAGAGATGCTTTGAGTGCAATTTACTCATCATTGCCAAGAGGCTTAGTTCTATTAAAATGCCTCTATAAAGATTTCATGATCTGGGATAGGACTGGCTAAATAATTTGTTGAGTGCAGTGGTGATTGATAATAAGAGGCCCTTTGTTTAAAAATTATTAGGCACTTTAAGGTGGCAACAACAGAGTATGAAACTAAGCATGGGATTCCCTGTGCAGATCACATAGCCACAAAGCACATCTCAGAGCTGGCACATCTAAGGAGACACGAGTCCATGAAGGTGACTTGGAAATGAAACCCATCAATGGCCATTCTGCACAAGGAAAGCCTGTACATATAATTTTAAATTATAATATTTTTCATATTACTTTATAATGTTTATAACAGTAATTCTCTTTGCGGATTGAGGAATGTTTGACAAGCCCAACTTGTGCCATTTTTTTTGTATTGTAACTTTATGGAAGTATAGTTGAAGTAAGTTGAAGTGCACATATTTAAAGTGTGAAACTCAGCAGTTTTCAACATATGCATCCATCTAAGAAACCATCGCATAATAAAAGTAACAAATATTTCTATCATCCTCAAAAATTTCCATGTGCTCTTTTGTAATCCATCCTTTCTTTTCCTATACTGTCCCCTGATTAGTTTGAATTCCATGAGCATAGAATGCATATTCACCTGACTTTTTTCACTCAGCATAAGGATTTCGAAGTTCATTTTTATTGCTGCCTGTGTCAATATTACATTCCTTTTTATTGCTGATCAGTATTCCTTCGGATAAACTATCATATGTTGATAGACATTCAAGTTCTTTCTGATATTTGGCTCTTATTGTAATGATATGTTTTAACTTTTAAGAAAGTGCTAAATTGTTTCCTAAAGTTGTTGTACCATTTCATATTCCGACCAGCAAAAAATGAAGCTTCCAGTAATTCCATATACTCAAAAACACTTGATATGGTCAGAGAAAATGAACTGACGTAATATTTAAGTGTCTTCTAATATTACCTAAAATTTACTTGGAGAGAATTTCTCATAGAATTCTGATATTTGTTTCCAAAATTTTATTATGAAAAAATTTTGAACAGATAAATTGGAAAAATTATACAGCAAACACTATACCACACACACACACACACACACACACACACACAAACACCTAGGTTTCAGAATTTTTTGCTATATTTTCTTTAAACATATCCTCCTATCTAGCCACCACCTAATTTTAAAAGATGAAGAAATACAAGATCTGTCTGGAAAAAGTCCAGCCATTGTTAACATAATGAGAACAGTTTGCACAACATCAATGTAACCTGGCAGCCAAGGAGAGTGGACTGGAATGTGCATGCATGAACAATGATGACTTCACTGTACTAGTCAGTGGAGGTGGTAGATGCTATCGAGTGAACACATGTATTGTGTGGCCTTTGCATTAAAAACGACTGAGCAAGTAGAGCAAAGAATCTGCAACAAATTTTACATTAAGCTTGAACATTCCTCCACAGAAACTAATCAAATGATTCAGAAGGCCACAGCTGTGGGCAACTAGTGACTGGCAGTTTCTTTACAACGTGCCTGCTCGAGCATCATGTCTCATGCAGACTTTTTTGGTGAAACATCAGATCATCCAGGTGACCTTGCTCCCTTACATCCCAGATTGGGTTCCCTGTGACTTCTGGGTTTCCCCAAAACTAAAATTACCTTTGAAAGGGAAGAGATTTCAGACCATCGATGAGATTCAGGAAAATATGACGGGGCAACTGACCGCGATTTTGGAGAACTGTGTGAGATCCCAACATGCCCATTTTGCAGGGGGCTCAGGTGTCATTGTCCTATGTACAATGTTTCTTGTATCCTGTATCTTCTTCAATAAAAGTCCATATTTTTCATAGTACATGACTGGATACTTTCTGGACTGGTATATATATATATATATATATATATATATATATATGAAAGAATAACACAAATTTCTTGCCAATTGTCACCCCATAAAATTACTTTTCTTCTAGACATTTTTACTTACATCTGATATTTCTTTGTTAGATAAAACATTTTTGAATCAAGAATGGCATTTGGAGATCATGTAGTTCTCAACATCCTCATTTTCTTCATTACACAATTGTGGAAACTGGCCAAATTAAATGGTTTGCTCAAGATAATCAGAAGATTAATCATGAACCACATTTCATAATTTCTAGATCAAAATTCTGTGCACAAGCCTTTTTCTAAAAATATTAATGATTTCTATTTTTAATTAATAAAATGCATTTTACTACTGCATTGTAAAAAATTATTTTGCAGTCCATTTATAGAGATACAAGGCTACATTATAATCATATAAAAACCATTTACTTTTAGAATTGGAAGGACATTTAGTATCATCTAGATTTTAGTGCCCATTTGAAAACTGACTCTAAATTGAGTGAATCAATACTTTGAAATAATGTTATAATGTTTAAGGCAATTTAGCTATTTTTTCTAATTATATTAATTTGAAGTTAAATATCAAGTATGTAAATGATCCAGGTTTCTTGCTCCTTTTTTGCCCACTCTTACCAATCTTTGGGGTGTTTATCTTCAGGCCAGCAGTTCCATCAGTGAATTTTTCAGATGAGGGAAGAGCAAATGAAACTGAGGTCCAATTTTATTTGTTAATAAGAAGGAGGTTGAAAGTAATGGTTAAAATTGGATTTTAAAACTATCAGTGGGTGTAATTTATTCCATCATGCCGTTTCCCTATTTGCTTTCTCTTTATTGCAGGTAATTGAGAATTAGTCACATTTGTTATTTTTAGCACTCTCTGATTTTGGCTGGAAATGGAAATGAAATTACAAAAACAGGTAAAGAAAAACTATCAAAAATATTTAAAAATTTTTCTTCCTTGATTCAGTTAGCCAGAAAATATTAGGAGACTTGAGAAGGGCTTTTTTTTAAGAATAAAAAAAGGTGGGTTTTGTTTTAGTTACTTATTCATTTTCATTAAATAACCAAGACTATGCTGATGCCCTGAAAAGATCTTCCTCTTGCCACCCATCCTAAAGTGTGCTGGTAAAGAGAGTTGGAGATGCTTATTTTATTATTATTATTTTTTTATTTTACTGCCAATGCATGATTTTGAGGAAGTGAATTTTTGAAACTTTGGAGTAGCATTTTTTTCATTTACATTTTTCTTCCTTCACCCTGAAATTTTACCCATTAACACAAATCGAGTTTTGCCTTTTTCAGAAAATAAGTACTCTAGATTCATTTAAAAATTAGATGGCCAGTAGGCTAATTTAAATCTGAAACAAAAATAAGAAAATAGACAGATACATATTCCCAGGTACCCTCAAAATAAAAAGTAGAGCTTTCTAATGCTATTTCTTTGTAAGGGTTTAAATTTATATACAGGCTATTAATTTGAAGGGCATTTGAAGTTTGAATTAAAATGCATCAGTCATCCTCGAAAACACAGGCAATTAATATACACAAATACAAAATTCCCTAAACAATATTTTGGTCCACACTTCATTTATAGATGCATATAAGAATTACTCATGCTAAACTGCAATTTATCAAATCCCTGGTAACCAAACAAATCACCCTGTCATTTTATCCTTAAAGATGTTGATGTTTAATACAAACTGTCTTCAAAATGCAGGTATGGCCTTTGATTGTAAATACTTAGTGATGCCAAAGTTCTCAACAGTGGAAGGAAGAAAGTTCCATTTTAAGAACTACGCCAGTTACTGTTTCCTATGTTAAAATGATCTTTCAACACCTTGGGAACTTTAACTTATCTACCAAGTGGAAGTAGTTCATAAATCACCATAGAGATCAGAATAAAATACATACACACTTTAAGATACATACACTTAAAATAATGGCAATACCCTGTGCCCCATTTTAGACCTTACTTTTTACACAAGTGAATTAACCATGTGCCAGTCTTCTATCACTGAAAATAATTAGAAAGAACTTCTGAATAAATAACTCTCAAAAGCAATGTCTATTAAACACAGGTACTCACAGGAATGATTTTTAATATATTTTTTGTGAACTGTAGGCCAATATTTTGTTCTCTCCACCTTTTAATTTTTATTTTAAAACCAAATGATTATGTTCTTCCTAATTTTTCCTTTCATTAATTTATTCAGATCTTTCAGGGCACTCAGAAATTCTTAAGGGTATTTTTTGGTTCCCTAATCCAGTTTTAATAATTTATTCATTTAACAATTATTTACAAAGCATCCTCTGTGTGTTGAAACACTAGTGATACCAGTGACCAAAAAGACAAAAATCCTCACCCTTGTAGGCTAACATCCTAGCAAAAGGAGGACAGACAACAAAACAGTCACATAATAAATAAGTAAACAACATTGTAAGTTAGAAGGCAGGCTAAGGGAGATCAGGAGCATGGGTGGGCAGGCGGCTGGGAAAGGGCTGCGATTTTTAAAAGGGCAGTGGGAATATGCCTTAGTCAAAAGGGACATTTGGGCAAAGTTTTGAAGGAAGTAAGCAAGGTGGCCTGTTATGTGTATAGAGCCAGTGTCCAGACATAGGGAACGGCTGGTGCAAAGGGACTGCCGCCTGGGGAGAAGGGGACCAAGGATGCGGTGTGGGGAAGAGAAGGGGAACGGGAGGGTGGGAAATGCAACCTGAGAGGTAGCAAAGAGGAGATCACCTAGGTCAGGCTTGGACTTTTACTCTGAGGGAAATGAGAAGCCATTGCAACATTTTAAGCAGAGAAAAGGGACCATCTGATATACATTTTTAAAGGCTCTGAATTTATTCAACAGAATTTATTCACCATTGATGTACCAGGAGCTGAGCTTGGAGCCTGGAATGCAAAAATGAACTGATACCCCTTGCCCTCAAAGTACTCACAGTCCCTGGGTCTCTGGAACAACTTGTCACGGGTCAGGGTCTGTATATTTAAAATTGATTGTCCTTGCCCTTGCATAACTTCGTGATCTTGGCATCCACATGCTCCCTGTCCTGGGCTAGAGCAGGAAGACCTCAGTCAGATCATTCAGGATTCAAATACCCAATCGTGCCCTAAACATACTGTGTGGCCTTTGGCAAGGCATTTGGATAAGAAACATGGAAAATAATCTGATCATATTAATGACTTGAAGTGCTCAAATTTAATCATTGTCCAATGGTGAAACATAATGTTTGTTCATCATTAATATGATATAGAAATTACCAGGGGTTATCAATGCTGAAGGTTGGGAGGAGGTGGGGGGTATATAATACAAATCAACAATAATGGAGGAGAAACCAGAGATTTTAAATTTAGAGATGCTTTACTTGCCTTTGACGCTATCAACAGAGACTCATTTTTCTTACCTTTTGCTGTGACTTTTATACCTCCCTAATTCCCAACTTCATCTTTTCCTAACACTTCGCTGTGGGACTTACTCATCCCCCAAACCAGTGTGGAAAGGTTGGCATATTTAGAGAGTGATGTGGTTTTCAGGAATAGGAGCTGATTATTTCATTTGTCCTCAAAATAAAAAGTGGGCTCCCACTCATGACTATTAAACTCCTTTTTATAGAAAAAGTTTTATAAGCTGAAACTTAGAACAAATGTCCTGTCAGATGCCAGTTCGCCTCTGAAGAAAATAGGACAACATGTTTGAAATGTGTTTGTTCTTCAAAATTGCAAGATGATCAGGAATTCCTGGATTTGTACCTCCCTTAAGCCCTCTCCCCATGATTCTAGGACCTACACATATTTCAATTATTTCTTTGATTTCAGCCACATCTTTCTCTTTCATCTTGGAGCCCCTGTGAACTTTTGTTGGGTATTTGATTACTGTTTTTTTTTTTTTCTGCCTAGAAATTTTGATTTTTTTTCATATAAATTTGAACTTGTCCAGCTGATTGGAACTTTGCACTTGGAAATCACAGGACTCATTCCTGCCGGAAGAATTTCTAATGTCATAAAAGTGTCGTGTTTCTAGGATGTATGTAAAATTAAGCAGCTGGTGCCATGGTAAAAAGCAGCTGCTTGTGTCTCCTTCTGATTCCTTCTTTTTTCTCTTCTGTGTCTCCTTCTGGTTCCTTGTTTTTTCTCTTCTATGGTTCTTGGGAGAAACATCATGCCTTGGACTCCAAGACCAAGATAAAACACTCCAGCTCAGTCCTAAGAAGTGCTTAACTTTGCAGAGCACAGTAGTTATTCCTTTCCCTTGGAAGCTCCGAGATTTTCTTGCATTCAGAACTTGGTGGAGGATCACTTCTGGGAGCCCTCCCCAACCACCTGGTCTGATTAGCTCCCAGGCTCTTTCATCCTTATTGCTGTCACTGCCTTGTGTTTTTTATTCATTGTTTGTTAAATTGTTTATTTGCTCTCTCCCTCCACTGGAATACAAAATCCTTGACCATAGGGACTAGTTCTCTCTTGTTCACTACTGCAAAAGAACAGTGCCTGGCATAGAGCACCCTCTCAGCGAATGTTATTGAATGGCAGACTGGATAATGACAAAGGAAAGCCTCTCTGAAATGACTGATGCTAAACATCTCTAAATGTAAAACAGTAACAATTAAAAGAGTATCTTAGTTTTCTTTAACTGAAAACATGGAATTAGATATACAATAAATCAGAAATAATGTTAAATATTAAAAATATCAACTCCAACAATCCTCTAGATATAGCTGATTTGCTCCAAAATATTATTGATAATTGTAAAATGGATTTTGATCATTTTTTACTTCTGAACATCATTAATATGGCTACAGGCTGTAAAAATGAAAAACATTCATTTGTACTTTTAATGGTGTTTTAATTTAAAGGTACAAATACTCTTTGATGACGTTGGTGACAACTTTTTAAATTATTATAGCTAACCATTGAATCGGAAAGTTTTATTTCTCTTTTTCTGCCGCTACTCGAACGCGTCTTTGACTCTTTACTCTTTCTGAACTGGTGTTTTGGTTTCTGTCCAGAAATCTGAACTAACACGTAACCATTACATCATATATAATTTTTCCACCAAAACATTTGACAGTAATTTGGATTCATTATTTGGTTTTATTTTCCCAAATCTTGTAGCACCCTAGAGTTTTACAGTAACTATCCTTATGCCTGATGCCGGAGGACTTACACTAAGCTCTTATTTAAATCTACTCATGATGCATTTTAAATATTCAGGAGAGACTTCTTAAACATAGTCTTGGTTTATCGAAAATGGGTTTTCTGAAGCCAGGAAGTTGGAGATTAATATCAGGTATTTGTATAAAGGTAGGTTTTTTAAACCTGCTATCGAGAGGACTAATGATGATGCTTGTGTGTTGTTTACTAGCCCACTTATGTTTTTCTGTACTAGTAATTACTGCAACCCACCTCTTCAATTTTATTACTTTCTTTTCATTTTCTTCCATTTTAACATGCTTAATTACTTAAAAGTTGATGTTACCATAACACATAACAAATTTCATAAAATATTTCTTGTTATTTCTTGAATACTTATAAAATCCAATTAGTGTATATCACAATTATAACTCATGACATCTTTTTCCATTGTATACATGAACAAATTGAAACTAAGATTATCCAAGTGACATTTGTAATAACAATAATTACAAATGGCCTTTTTGTTCTTTTCCCTTTTTTCTGCTACTTTTTACTTCTCATGTCTTTCTACCTTTATAGATAAAGACAAAGAGCTGGTGGGGGTGGGGAAGGGCAACGCTTTAAAAATATAATTAGAGTGCAAGGTAGAACCAAGTCACTGAAATAATAACAATTTCTCCCCACTAATATCCTCCTTTCCTCTTCAATGCTTCTCCCCTCCATCTCTACATAAATCAATCAACAGCTGTACTCTGTGTAGTTAAGGATAAAAATGAAATGCTTATTACATCCTTAGCAGTTTTAAAGGGAAACAAATGTAATTCTTTTTGAACATAGACCCATCCTAAATTACTATGTGGTCATCTGTTGTGTTTTTGTTGTCTTTATTTAACATTTTTAATTAAGATTCTTTAAACATTTTGTTTTTTGTTAGTTTTACTGTAGCATATTTCAATCGTTAGTATTCTTTGTGAAAATTCTGATAAAACTGTACCTGAACTGGTATCCCCAGGTTTAATTTTAAGAAGAAAATGTATTAATTTTAAGAAGAAAATGTATTAAGAAGCTTCAGAACATATTTTTCAACTTACATGGTCCTATCCTCAGATTATCCTATTATGAGGCCAAGCTGATAATTTTACTTCACCTGAATTTTTTAAGGTACTTCAACATGTTTCCGTAATTCTCTTGATTATAGAGCCATGCGAGTAGCTGTAATACTACTTCCGTTTTGGCATGTCTTTATTTTCACCTTGTATTGTAACTTATTATAGAAAGGCCAACATTTAAGGGCAGAAATTCATATCAATGTAAGTTTAATAAAACATAGTGTTGCTATAGGTGACAGGTCATCTATGAAAATAACTGCTTTGACAATACCAAGTGGGTCTTTTATGACATTTTGTCCTAGCCAATTTTTACTTAGCATTCTGTTATTTAGAATAGTTTCTGCTAGGAGTAATTAATATGGATACCCATTTTCTTTTCCTTTTTAAACCTTTTTTATATAAATGAAGACATAGTTGACATACTACATTATATTAGTTTTAGATGTTTAATGTAATGATTTGATATTTACATATATTGTGAAATAATCACCACAGTAACTCTAGTTAACATTTGTCACCATATATAGTTACAAAATGTGTTTTTCTGTAAAGAACTTGTAAGATTTACTCTCTTACCAACTTTCAAATATTCAATACACTATTATTAACTATGATCACCATGCCATATATTACATCCCCATGACATTTATTTCATAACTGAAACTTTACCCCTTTTGACTTGCTTTACCCATCTCACCCACCCTGTACCCACTGCTTCTGACAACAACCAATCTGTTCTCTGTATCTATAAGGATAGGTTTTGGGGTGTTTTTCATTGCTGTTGTTTAGGATTTCACATATAAGTGACATCATATGATACTTGTCTTCCTCTATCTAACTAATTTTGCTTAGCATAATGCCCTCAAGATCCATCCATGTTGTTGCAAATGGCAAGATTTCATTCTTTTTTATGGCTGAATTATATACATATATATGTTATACATATCTATATGTGTATATAAGAATATCTATACATATATACATATATATACATATATACATATACATATATACATATATATCTCTCACATTTTCTTTAACAATTTATCAATAAACATCTAGGTTTTTTCCATATCTTGGCCGTTGTAAATAATGCTGCAGTGCACATAGGGGTGTAGATATCTTTTTGAGTTAGTGTTTTCAATTATAACAGACAAAGAACTAGAAGTGGAATGTGGTTATTTTATATTTAATTTGTTAAGGAATGTTCACACTCTTTTCTATAATGGCTGCATCAATTTACATTCCTGTCAACAATGCACAAGGGTTCCCTTCTTTTCACATCCTTGCCTAGACTTGTTATTTTTTGTCTTTTTGATAATAGTCATACTAACAGGTGGGGAGTGATATTGTGGTTTTGATTTGCATTTCCCCAGTGATTAGTGATGTTGAGCATATTTTTATTTACCTGGTGGCCATCTATATATCTTCTTTAGGCAAAAAAAAGTGTTTATTGAGATCCTCTGTCCATTTTTTCATCATATTATTTGGGATTTTTTGCTATAAAGTTATATGATTTCTTTATGTATTTTGGATATTAATTACTTATCAGATGTATTATTTGGAAATATTCATTTCCCATTCAATAGGTTGCCTTTTCATTTTGTTGATGGTTTCCTTTGCTGTGCAGACACTTTTTTGTTTGATGTAGTCCTACTTGTTCATTTTTGCTTTTATTGCCTTTGCTTTTGGTGTTAAATTTTTTTAAAAATATATTGTTAAGAATAATATCAAAGAGCTTACCACCTATGTTTTCTTCTAGAAGTTTGATGAATTGAGATTTTACATACAAGTTTTTAAATCTACTTTGAGTTAATATTTGTGTGTAGTGTAAGATAACAGTCCAATTTTATTCTTTTGCATGTGGCTGTCCAATTTTCCCAACACCATTTATGGAGGAGCTTGTTTTTCTCCATTGTATATTTTTTACTCTTTTATCATAAATTAATATACCATATAGGCATGGGTTCATTTCTGGGCTTTCTTTTTTTAATAGAAAGCTTTTTGATTTCTTTATTTTATACTTAAAGACATTATTTTATCCTGGGATCTATTTTGTTGCATATGGATATTAGTTACTGAGATTTAAATAATAAATCTATTGCTAAGAGATTTCTCATTACTGTCAGGAATTAGTCAAAGAATTTTGTGCATTTATCACACATATTAGTTAACATACTATTGAAAAGTTAGTTATTTAAAATACACAGCTTAATGGAACAATCTTTCTTTTCAGTTTATAAAATTAAAAGCAGTACATCCAATAGACTCTTTTATTATTTAATGAAGGATTTATCATTCATAGAGATGAATTTCTTTTTTAAATTTTTATATTTTTATTTTTTTAATTGTTCAGTTTCAGTTGTCCCACCTTTTCCCCCATTTATTCTATTCTGTTGATCTCTGTGTCTGCTTTTAGGTCAATACCAAAGTGTTTTGATTATTATAGTTTTGTAATATAGTTTGAAATAGGGAACTGTGATGTTTTCATCGTTGTTCTTCTTTCTCAAGAATGTTTTGGCTATTGAGGGCCTTTTATGATTCTATATAACTTTTAGAATTACTTGTTCAGTGTTGAAAAACAACATTTTGATAAGGATTGCATTGAATCTACAGATTGCTTTGGGTAGTATGGACATTTTAACAATATTAATTGTTTTAACCCATTAGCATGGAATATTTTTCCATTTATATGTGTCTTCTTCAGATTTTTTTTCCCTTAATGTCTTATGGTTTTCAGTATACAGGTTTTTCACCTCTTTGGTTAGATTTATTTCTGGGTTTGTTTGTTTATTTTCATTTTTAATGTATGTTTGACTCATGTTTCTAATTGACTGAAAACTGTTAATTAATATAGAAACTGCTGGCATTTCTGTTTTATTTCCCCAAAATAATATATTTATATAAAATGTATTTAAAAAAGAAATTCTGAAACTCCTGAAAGTAGAAGGTTAAAGGCACTAGTATCTGCCTCCCTAGGGTATTATAGCTTTCTTCTTGGTATCGCCACATTAAGAGATTTATTTTATCATTTTGTGGTTCTGTATCAGTAGGAATTTTGCCACCCAGGGTATATTTGGCAATGTCTGGAGACATTTGGTTGTTACAAGTGTAGTATGCTAATGACATCTAGTGAGTGGAAGCCAGGGATACACTTAACATCCTATAATGCACAGAACCACCATCTGCAATGCAGAATTAACAGATTCAAAATGTAAATAGTGCTGAGATTGAGAGACACCAGTTTACACAAATGAAGTTTTATGCATCAGCTTACTTTTAAACTAGATAAGAGATGTTTACTTAATGTATGTATTTAAATAAAGTTCTGCAAAAAAATAAACTAAGGTATTTAAAAATGCCTTTTTCTTAGAGGGAAAAATTAATAGTGCAAATTATGAGAACTGAAGTTATAGGCAATGGGAAAAGAAATTATATAGGCCTTTGTAGGCCTGTCTAAGAAATTTGGCTTCTATTATGCATGAAATAAGAACTTATTATATGGAATAAAGCAGAGGAGAAGCATAATCTGCTTTATATTTTAACAAGATCCTTTGGCTGCTATGGTGGATGTAATTCTAATGATATTCTCCAAGGTTTTTGTCCTGTGGTTATTCAATTAAACACTAATCTAGGTACTGCTATGAAGGGACTTTGTAAATGTAATTAAGATCACAGGTCGTAAGACAGTAGGATCATCATGGATTATCTGTACAGGTCCATTCTAATCACTTGAGACTTTAAAACAGAGAAATTTATCTGCTGTTAGGCAGAGGGATGTTACAAAAGAGGGAAAGAGAAGAGATTCAAAGTATCAGAAGGATGCCACCCACCATTGCTAACTTTGAAAAGATAGAAGAAGGCCACAAACCAAGGACTGTGAGCGGTTTCTAGCCGCTGACAACCACACACCCAACAGAAAGCCAGCAAGAAGATGGGTCTCTGACCTACACTGCATGGAACTGGATTTTGCCAACAGCCTGAGGATCTTGGAGGCATATTTTCTCTAGAGCTTTCAGAAAAAATAATCACACCCTGCCCACACCTGATGTGGCCTAAACAGGGAACCACCTGAGCCATACTGTGCCTGGACTTCAGACCTGTGAAAACTGTAAGATAGTTTTTGTTTTAAACCACTCATGATCTGATGAATTGTTTTAGCTGTAATAGCAAACTAATAAAGTTGCTGTGTTGAGAGTTATAGACTCCGGGAAAGCAAGGATAGAAAGGAAGAAAACAGCTGGGGAGTCCTTTCGGTAACCTCTACAAGAGATGACAGTAGCCTGGAATAATGTGGTGGTTATGGTAGAAATGGTGAGCAATGGTTGGATTCTGGATATATTCTGAAGGTAAAGCCAATAGGATTCCCTAAGGGATTGGATAGGAGGCATGGAGAAACAGAGGACACCAGGAGAATTCCAAAGATTTTGCCTAAGCAGGTGGATGGCTGGAGCTATGAGCTAAACTGGAAAAGACAGCATATTTTAAGGGAAAGATTAGGATGTTGTTTTGGATGAGATAAGTTTATGATTCTTGTTAGGTGTCCAAATGGAGATACTGAGTAGGCAGTTGGAATCTAGAGTTCAGGGCATGGCAGTTCTTGACTAAAGATATATTTTTGTCTAAACAGATGGTTTATAAAACATGATATAACCAAGGAAGTAGCTAAAAATAGAGAAACAGGCATAAAGAGTGAGCTTTGGGCCTTTTCAACATTTTTAGCCAGGGAGATGAGAAGGAATCAGAAGTCGCTACTGGGCTAACAGGAACAAAAGAGAACAAAATATAAGAATACAGTTTAGGAAGGAAATGTCACAGTAATTAGAAGAACACTTGTAAATAGTTTAAATTTTTTTCTCCAATGACTCATATATTTGAAGACTCATAGAGATTTAAAACAAATAGAAATAAATATAATAATGCTTAGTGAGGTCATGTATCCCCATGTACAAATAAAGAACAAAAACATATTGTTTTATAACTTGAGGAAATTAGAGCTCTATGATTCTTTTCTTATATCTAGTTATTTGAATTGTGAGCATTTGAAATATTGCTTAGACTACATTTTCAGAAAATTGGCAGGACTTCTGGTCTAGAGAGTGGTGAGGGAGGCATAGATCACCTCTTCACACAACCACATCAAAATTACAACTAAAATATAGAACAGCCATCACTCAAAACCACCAGAAATCAAGTTGAATGGAAGTCCAATAATTATGGAATTAAAGACACCACATCCATTGAGACTGGTAGGAGGAGCACACACAGGGAATAGGACATAAGGAAGCAAAAACAACCAATCAGAACAAAAAAAAAGGAAAAGAATCCAACAAAATGAGGATAGTATAAGCAGCCTCTGGGACAACTTCAAGAGGTTCAACATTCTCATCATAAGGGTGCCAGAAGGAGAAGAAAAAGAGCAAGAAATTGGAAATCTATTTGAGGTAATTATGAAATAAAACTTCCCTGATCTGGTGAAGGAATAGACATGCAAATCCAGGAAGCATAGAGAGTACCAAACAAGATGGATGCAAATAGGCCCACTTCAAGATATGTCGTAATTAAAATGCCAAGGGTTAAAGATAAAGAGGGAATCTTAGAAGCAGCCAGAGAAAAGAAGTTAGTTACCTACAGGGGAGGTGCCATAAGACTTTCAGCTGATTTTTCAAAAGAAATTTTGTATGCTAGAAGGGATTGGCAAGAAATATTCAAAGTTGTGAAAAGCAAGGACCTATAGCCAAGATTGTTCTACCTAGCAAAGCTATCATTTAGAATTGAAAGGGCAGATAAAGAGCTTCCCAGGCAAGAAAAACTAAAGGAGTTCATCACCACCAAACCATTATTATATGAAATGTTAAAGGGACTTATTTAAGAAGAAGAAGATTAAAACTATGAACAATAAAATGGCAAAAAATTCAAATCTATCAATAATTGAATCTTTTTTTAGAAACACAGTAAACAAGAACAGGGATGGAATCATGGATACAGAGACTATTTTGATGGTTGCCAGATGCGTGGGTGGTGTGCGGGAATGGGTGAAAAGGTGAGGGGATTAAGTACAAACAGGTAGTTACAGAATAGCGATGGGGATGTAAAGTACAGTATAGGAAATGGAGTAGCCAAAGAACCTATCCATGACCCATGGAACAACAACGGCCTGAGGGAGTGGGGGTGCAGCGTGGAGGAGAGGCATAGGGGAAAATATCAGGATAACTCTAATAGCACAATCAATAAAATATAATTTTTAAAAATTTCAAAGTCTAATGAGCTTCAAAAATCTAATTTTTTTCTTTCAGTAATTCAAGATATTTGTTCTGTTTTGTCTCCATTAATGTGAATTACTGACACCCTGTCAGGTCACCAGGTCAGAGCAAAGGGACCTGGTATTAGCAAGGAAACTGTAAGACTTGGGACAAATGCTAGACTTTTCTCTCAGAAAAGGGGGCAGTGGCTTAATCATTCTCTTCCTGCCTATTTCTATTAGATACCCTTACCATATTAAGAGTGATTTTTTTAAAGGGAAGTTACTGTTTTAAATTGTTTAGCACCAGGGAGAGCAAATATTTGACATATGTAGCTCCTCTGATTTTTTCACTGTAATTGCTTCTAAATTGTTTCACAATTTTAGTTGATTTGGAACATTACGTTAGAATCCTTCTTAGCTCACCATTTAAAGAAACACTATCAAAGGAGAGGTATAATGAGTCATGATAAAGCAATCTGCCATCCCTGTTGTTTCCATGCCTCTTGAATCACACACTAGAGATATAAAACAGACAGACGTCTCCCCCATACTTGTATATTACCTAATAATTTGGCAAGTGACAATATACTTCATTTATGATGAAAATTTGTAGATGAGTGGATAAAAAAGCTGTGGTATATTTACATAATGGAATTCTACTAGCTATACAAAAGAAAGGAATCCCACCCTTTGTGAAAACATGGATGGACCTGGAGGGCATTATGCTAAGTGAAATAAGCCAGTCAGAGAAAGACAAGTTCCATATGATTTCATTGATATGTGATATGTAATGAACAAAATAAACTAACAAACAAAATAGAAAGAAACTCATAGATACAGAGAACAGCTGACACCTGTTAGAGGGTAGGCGTGTTGTGGAGCTGGGTGGAAATGGTGAAAGGGTTAAGCATAAAAAAAACCCTCAAAGACCCAGACAACAGTATGGTGATTAGAGAGGGAAAGTGGGGTTGGGGAGGTAGAGGAGGGTAAAGGGGAGATAAATGGTGACAGGAGGAAGTGTGAGTTGGGGTGGTGAACACACAATACAATATACAGATGATACATTATAGAATTTTACACCTCAAACCTATATAATTTTATTAACCAATATCATGCCAATAAATTCAATAAATAAATTTTAAAAATAAATAGATCTTAAATTTGCACCTTATTTCAAGATTTTATTTATTTATTTTTAGAGAGGTGGGAGGGAGGGAGAAAGAGAGGGAGAGAAACATCAGTGTGAGAGAGAAACATTGATCAGTTGTTTTCATACATTCCCTGACCAGGGACTAAACCAGGCATGTGTCCTGACAGGGAATCAGACCGATGATCTTTTGCTTTTGCAGGAGGAGGCTCAACCAACTGAACCACAACAGTCAGGGTATTAAATTTGTATCATTAAATTACAGAGGACTTTAGTGATTATTAACAGTTGTACATACTTGATCTCCTCCCACATCTTCTAGTCAAAATATATATATTTTTTCCTCTTGATTAAAAAAAATACTTTATCACCCTTGCTGGTGTAGCTCAGTGGATTGAGTGCTGTGAATCAAAGGATCACTGGTTCGGTTTCCCAGTCAGGGCACATGCCTGGGTTGCAGGCCAGATCAGGTCCCCAGTAGGGGTTGCACGAGAGGCAACCACACATTGATGTTTCTCTCCTCTTTCTCCCTCCCTCCCCTCTAAAAATAACCTAAGAAAAATAAATAAAAAATAAAAAAATACTTTAGGAGGCACTAAGTATAGAGTTTCAGAAGGCATCTTTAAAGATAAAGACATATATTTTTATCTGTGTTTATCTTGCTGTGATCATGAAGAGATCTGGGTTTGAGGCTTTGTGGATATGAAAACTCACGTATTTATTCCTAAAATAAACATTCAAGTTTGAATTAGTAAAATGAGATCAAGACATATTTTTGGCAAAGCATCAAGCTGGCAGATGTACAGTGAGGATGGTTTCTCCAGTCTTATTGATCAAGTAGTATAAAAAGTTCTTGGGTTGGTGGCAATGCTGTTCTGGTTGGGATAAGTTGTGAATAAGGCCTTGCTCACAGCATGTCAGTCCAAAACTATTATTTCCTATGTTTGAAAAATGCATTTAGCCAGCTATGTCTCCTGGATCCAGTACCATCTCCCTCTTTGGTACAGTTTCATACTACCCCACATACGTCACTAGCACCACTGTGCATATGTTATATCATTAATAGGTGATACTTGGTCACACTGTAACATGGCATGCACTCTTGGTTATCTACAAGATCAAATGGGCAGTGCCTGGAAGGCCTGGTCAGGACTGCCATAGTCTTTTACTGGTGTTAGAATAGTCACCCTTTCATAGCCTAGTGGTCACTGACATACCTGTGTACTCATTTACTGGGGCAATCTGACACTCAAAACCACCCACAGGTAAATACACACACATACATCAATACTCATATACATGGCTACTTATGTCCTCCCCAACATGCTACTTGGTTTATTTCCTGACATCTTACCCCTGGATGCTCTTGAAATGCATTGTTCAATTTCTCATACCATATCATCCAAATGAGAAGACACATCACTGCCTTTATGGGGGCAGGGGGTAGCTATCAGAACTCTTTTCCTTCATGAATTTGAGTCCAACTGGTTATTACCGGCAGAACTGATGGTTATGATCGTCTTCTTCCTCTCCTGACCCATGAGAATCATAGCATCTTTCGAGTTTTCACCACAGTCTGTTCATGCCTTACGGACTTTTCTATTACCTGTATTGTTTTCGCAGTTTGGCATCAAGAGAATAAACTCCCAAATAGCAGGAAACATGGAACAATCTCTAACTAATGGTGCATAATAACTATTTCCTGAATGGATTAAGCTATTAAATAAGCAATGTCTTTTTATCAGGATAGGATAATGGAAAGAATCAAAGACCTACTAATTTTCTCTCAGCTGAAGCTCTAAACCCTTTTGGCACATTCGTTGATTTCTGATGAATCTGAGTCCAATAGACATATAATCAACCTTAAAGGGTAATTAAGCTAATAATTTCAAGAAAACTAGAAAACTTGGGAAATAAGAGATATCTTGTCTTCCATAGAAATTTCATAAAATATATTTTGCAATAAAAGTCTTCTGTTGGCTCTTATAAACACCAAGCAATCTTTTCTAAATCAAGCAAGGCAAAAGCTTATTTAATTTGGTATGCTTGGAAGTTAACCAAACTAATTTATAAGTGTCACTCATCGTTTTGTTAAGCCATTTCACTGACAGGCTTTGAAAAGAATGTAGAGACATTTCATCACCAGGTCACCTGTGGGCCATGCTCAGCACTAATTGGAAAGATGGCTCACCACAAGTAAAATATTAAAACATAAAGAAGAAACTCTCACTTCAAAATATTCTTATTTCTTGTTGGCTATACCACCCAAGCAGATCATCACGCGTCCTTCAGTGCCGCCATTTTCCTATTCAGTGTGGAAGCCAGTAGCAGTCAAAACATCAACTGCCATCAAAGTAAACTTCGGTTTCACATGATTTCCCTGTTATAATTTCAGAGGAATGGAATGTAGACAATTACTGTAATGAGACAGGGATTATTATACATAGAAAAGCCCAGTGCTGAAGTTGTGGACAGCTTTATAATGACTATGTACTAATTTGAAGATAACAAAACTTTCCCTCAAATACAGGCTGAATAACTTTACAGTCTATGCACAAACCTTTAGTGAACTTCTTTAGTGGAGGTGGGATTCAGTTGCCCATGGACTCTTCTAGTCATGATTCATTTTGCTGGTTAAATTGGCTGAAAATGAAGTGTGCCCAGAAAGAATATCCCTAAGTAATAAGGTTTTTGCAAAATATTTATTGCTTTAATCAAAATAACTATATGGGTCTCTATACATATAGCTATATGTGTATCTCCTAGATTCATTTACGAAAAGAATTGCTCATGTATTAAGAGCTGTTAGGATTCTTGGCTCAACTCACTCATTCAAAAATACTTACTCCATGCCTACTCTGTGCTACTGATCTAAACATTAGGGCCATGCAAGACGCAAGCCCCATTCTCTTGGAGTATGTGTGTGTTGTAGTCAAAACTCTATTAAGATAAATAAGTAAATTGTGAAGTGCTAGATGGTGATAAATGCTATAGAGAAAAATAAAGCAGAAAATGGAGACAGAGTGATGAAGGACATGATTTTTAAATAAAGTAGTCAGGGAATGTTTCTTTGAGAAGTTAACATTTAAATAAATACCTTGCTTGCAGTCGCCAACTGAGTGACATCTGGTTGAGGAGTACAGCAATCAGAGCACAGAGGCCCTCATCTGGAATATGGTGGGTAGGAGGCTGGGGGAATGGAGCAGACAGGGAAAAGACAGGATAGAAGGAGGTAAAGTTGGAGGAGAAACAAGGAGTCAATCTTATCAAGCCTTATAGGTAGGGCAATGACTAGAATTTATCTGGGTAAGGTGGGAAAATGTTGGAGGGTTTTGAGCCAGAAGAGTGACCTAACCTGACTCTTGTGTTAGCAGAGTTGCAATGATGTGTTGAGCATAGGCCTAGATATGGAAAGAGCAAAAGCAGGAAGACCCACCTTCCCTCCATTCATTTACTCATTCATCCATACAACAAGTGTATATTCAACGCCTACAATGCTTTTATCTAGAAAAAGAAGAGGAATTTTCTGGGAATCAGATCACTCATGGCTTTGAAATCATTCTCGCAAAGCTATAGAGAATTTCTCCTCCTTTACAAAAAGAGATTGGAATTCCATGAGTGAACTGAGTCCCAGAAACAGTGACTTTCCTTCTATTTAATGGAGAATTACTGGCTGCTTTAAATCAAACACATTCAGTGCTGGTAAGTCAAATGGAGATATCAAAAGAAAAAAAAGAACCTAACAAAAAAATAACCCCCGCCCCCTGCACCAAACAACTAGTGCTTCAATTGGTGGCTGTATAAGAAGTAATTCTTTTTCAATAGGAGGAACACTGGAATTATTCATCATTCATAACATATTGCAGTGACTTTCAACCTTTTCATCCCATGGCACGCTAGAACTATATATTAAAATTCTGCAGCACACTAAAAATATATTTTTTGCTGCCCTGACCAAAAAAAAAAAATGGGTATAATTTCGATTCATTCGCACCAGACAGCTATTGCTATGTTGGCTGTTGTCATTTTTAAAAATATTTTTAAATTTATTTTTATTGTATTTTTTCCATTACCATTTATTCCCCAAATACCCACCTCCCCCGGCCATCACCACACTCTTGACCATGTCCATGAATCCTTTTACCTTTTTCCTGAGTCCTTCTACCCTCTAACACCCTCTCCAGAGCTGTCAGCTGGCTCTCTCTATATGGGTCTGTCTCTATTTGCTTGTTATTTCAGTTTGTTCATTGGATTCCACATATGACTAAAATCATATGCTATTTGTCTTTCTCTCACTGGCTTATTTCACTTAGCAAAATGTTCTCCAGGTCCATCCATGCTGTTGCGAAGGGTACCATTTTCTTCTTTTTTATGACCAAACAGTATTCCCTTGTGTATATGTACCGTAGTCGTTTTATCCATTCATCTTCTGATGGATACTTGTGCTGTTTCCAGATCTTGGTGATTGTAAATAACACTGCAATAAACACAGGGGTGCTTATATTCTTTCATATTAGTGTTTCAGTCTTCTTTGGATAAATCCCCACAAGTGGAATCTCTGGGTCATAGGCATTTCCATTTTTAATTTTTTGAGGTATCTCTTAAACTGCTTACCACAGTGGCTGCACCAGTCTGTATTCTAATCAACAGTGCAAAAACATTCCCCTTTCTCCACAACCTCATCAGTTGATTTATTGATGATAGCCCTTCTGACCAGCATGAGATGATATCTCATTGTGGTTTTAATTTGTATTTGTCTGATGATTAGTGATGAGCATTTTTTCCTATGTCTATTGGCCATCTGTATGTCCTCTTCAGAGAAGAGTCAGTTCAGGCCCTTTGCCCATTTTTTAATTGAGTTGTTTGTTTTTTGTTGTTGAGTTTTATAAGTTCTTTATAAATTTTGTATATTAAGCCCTTATCATGTGTATTGGTGAGTATGTTCTCCCATTCTGTGCTTTGTCTTTTTATTTTGTTGATGCTTTCCTTTACTGTGCAATAACTTTTTAGTTTGATGTAGTCCCATTTGTTTATTTTTTGTTTTTTTCCCTTGCCTGAGGATGTATATCAGGAGAAAAATATTGCTACGAGCAATGTCTGAGATTTAACTGCCTGTGTTTTCTTGTAGGATTTTTATAGTTTGGGGTCTAACATTTAAGTCTTTAGTACAATTTGAATTTATTTCTGTGTGGCATAAGAAGGTGGCTTAGTTTCATTTTCCTGCACATATCTGTCCATTTTTCCCAACACACTTTATTGCGTAAAACATCTTCTGCCCATTGTATGTGCTTGCTTCCTATGTCAAATATTAATTGACTATAAAGGTGTGGGTTTATTTCTGGGCTCTCTATTCTGTTCCATTGATCTATGAATCTGTTTTTAGGCTAGTAGTATGCTATTTTGATTACTATGGTCTCATAAGTATAGTTTGATATTAATGTTGTCATATTTTTATTTGACATTCTAAGGGAAAAGAAGTCAGTGCCCCTGACTGAATAGTCAGGTATTGCATGTTTTAAAACTTCTTGTGGCACACCTTTTGAAAATCACTGGTATATTGCCTTATTATAAATATACTTAAAATAAAATTGACTTATATTATTTATACATGATGTTTTAGAATTTTATAAATATAGATAGCAGTGTTGATACCCAGTCTAGAAAAATAGGGCAATGGGTAGTCTCAGGAATCAAGAAATTTGTTCACTGGGCAGGTTATTAGAAGTTATTATGAGGATATTCAGGTGACTTTCAATATTTGTCATTAATGAAAAATTTGTCATTTATATACTTTATAAGGTACAAGGAAATATATTTATTCTCCACTGCAAACATTCATTTCTGTTCAGTACTCTGTTTCATTTGTCTATTAAAACTTTTGGAACAATTATGCTGTTTTTACATGTTCTCATTGGTTTCACTGAATATTAAAATAATCTTTTGCTTTGTTAAATGAAAGCAATAAGTAAAAACCTCTGGACATTATTTTTACTTCAGTTAATTTTAAGATTCCAAATGTTATGTGTCACTTTGATTTCAAGATTCTCTTTTATGAGCTGCTCTGTATTTTTGAGAAATTCTCAACTCAGTTTTACTAGTGACCCCCAGACTATATCCAACATGCTGCATGCAATGACATAAAAGCATTACTAAAAGCACTACAGGGAGCAATTTGCCAAAACCCTTAGGGGCATAATGGATTTTGCTAATAGATACTTTCTGGAGCTATATTTTATAATTACTAGATCTAAATTGATTCTATATATTCCCAGATTATATGAATATTCATATATGAAGTACTGGAATTATGTTAAACTCAGTCTACCAAATATCAGTGAAACAATTTACTGGCATAATATTAATAATTGGGGGGTTGCAACTCATGAAGGAAATGAATTCTTGATTTCCACTGAGGCAAATTTTCATAATGGCAATATTTCTGATATTTGCATTGTTCTCATAAAGCACTATAGAAAGGTGATTTGTTTTATGAACTGTTTTTCCTTATACTTATTGCAATATTAGTTGTTCACAATGGGTGAACTCACATTCAGTTTTTGCAGTCTATTCTCTCTTCCAATTTCTGATTTTCCCTCCGTCTTTCACATCTACCTCAGGAAGTGACACTGAGTTCACCTGACCACTCCAGCAAGAAACACGCACATCATCTTCACTGGCTCTGCCTACATTCATCTCCCTCAAATCAATCCAACAATGAACTGTTCCAATATCATATAATAAACCTGCCCCTCTCTGTCCATTTTTCAGTGCTACTGCCCGTTCCTGAACTACATTCTGCCTTTGCTGGGTTTCTTCATGGAAGTGTTAGCTCTTACAGTCTAATTGGATTTCCTTCTTCCTCCACCCATCCTTTCAACAAAACAAAACAAACAAAAACTCCCCAAAATAACCTTTTCTCTACACAGCAGCATTGGGATGGAGGAGTTAATCAAAATAAGATCATTCTTCTGTTCCGATTAAACTCTTATGTTCCCATTTGAGGCTTTTTTACTTTAGAGCTTTCTCCCAGTGCTCTTCATGTCGAGCCTTCTGGAGTACTCAATCTCATGTGAAATAAGTACCAATTATGCCACATGATATCAATTTAAGACAAAGTAAAAACAGCTCTTGTCAGCGTGAGCTCTAAATGAGACAGTGCCCCAAGATCATGCAGATTTCTGGAAAGAAGTAAGTTCCATTTTAATGTTCAGAGCTGGATCAATTTGTTTCCATAGCTAGATTTTTATGTGACCTTCTTTGGGCTCCTTCTTACCACAGCATTCGAGCATACAGGGCCCTTATTAATGTTAATTTATTTCTCCAGGGATGTGGAGCTGTCAATAGGAACAAGGCAGCTGGACAAAGAACAGACTGTGCCTAGGAGTGAAGCCCACACAAGCGCACATGTTAGAGAGAGCTCTGTGCACTTGGGCACCGTAAGTCATAGTGTGTGGCTGGGACAGCAGCTTTGTTCCGGGCTGGGAGGAACTGAGTGTTTCTGAGTCATAAAGGGAGAGCTTCTTGCCATACTGAGGAGTTGTGATTTTATCTTGAAGGCTGTGGGGAGGCATTGAAGGATTTTATTATGTCTACTGTTGATTTTCAAAGTCTGGTGGGTTCGATTTTTCTTCAGATTCTGAAAACAAAATTCTCCAAAGCTCTGCTTGAAAATACAAATCAAATCTAATAAATAGCTCTAAATCCATAGAGATGAAACATGTCTTCAAACTTGTTGGAATTAAATGAGATAAAGTTTGGTCAGAATAACACTTGAAATTGCTTCTCCCATACCTCAGAGTAATCATGGAGTTTCAGACTGTGGTGAATGTGGAGTAAAACTTCAGTGATTTTTCAAAAAGAAAATGTTTTGAAAAAGAAGTACATTCTCCAAAATAGATAACTGCACTGCCAGTTAAAATTCTTGATCAGCAATATCTTAATTTATAAATATAATATGATGTGGAAAAATAATTTGGGGCGGGGGATGGAAGAAAGGAGCGAGAGAGGGAAAGAGAGAGAGAGAGAGACAGAGAGAGAAAGAAAAGAGAGTGATTCAACAGCAGGAGAGGTTAAAATAAATTTCTGAACTGCTCCAAGATTTCACACACACATAGAGTGAAATGCTGAGAATTGCATATGGAACTGAGAGGAAACCATTTTCAATTGTGATAAAGAAGAATATGCCAGTTATTGGGCACAAGATGAAGGGGATTTGCAGACTACATCAGTATAGTAGTTCACTGGAAAAAAAAGGTTGGGCTTGGATTTGAATCCTGACTCATCTTCCTCACTGTTTTACATAAGGCAACTGCTTAATTTTTATGTCACTCCCTAACTGTTTGTCTGTAAAACTGGGTATTTATGCCTCCTTTGTAGGGTGGTTGTAAAAAAATTAACTGAGATAACATATCTCATTAGCACAGCACTAGAAATATGTTAGGTGGAGACCAAAGTAACAATGAGTAGTTTTATTTCTTATTGACTTTATGTAGTGTAAATATTTAAAGTTTGACATATGTGAATATAATAGATTCTGTTACTCAAAGGTCCTAACATGTCCTGAACATGTCCTGGATTTCCTATTTTCTTAGGAGATCCTGTAAAGTGGAAAGGCTGATGCTGATGGGTGGGTAGCATGCCACTCAAAGTTATTTCATGAAACATTTTAGGAGGGGAGTACTACTAGTTATATTCATTATTGTACAGCATTATTTTAGAAATATATAAGTCTTCGTCAAAGCTGATTGGAATAGAAAACAAACCAATATATGTTAAAAAGTCATTTTACTCATAATGCAAAAGATTAGCTTTTCAGTCCTTCATCAGTTGATTGTATAAGACAAAATACATGAGATATTTGAGCCTCAAAATTTTACCTGAACTATGAGAATAGTTTAGATGAGTAATTTCCAACTTTTTTTTAGCATATATAATTTTTCCTTTGATTTATTTTATTTGTTTTTATTTACCATATAATTTCTGGATTTATAAATCTTTCTCTTTTGAGGCAAAGCTCTTTTTAGAAAAAGTACTTTTAACTTTAAAAGTAATACATCTCAAAATTTCTATACCTTGGTAAAATTAAACAAAGTAAATATTTAAAAATATGAGTTCTGTCCAGAAGGTATCTAGCCATGTAGTGTGAAAAATAGAGACATTTATTGAAGAAGAATAAGATACAAGAAACATTGTACATAGGACAATGACGCCTCAGTCCCTTCCAAGTAGGCACCTTGAGACTTCACACAGTTCTCCCAATTCCCACCAGTTACCCTGTCCTATTTTCCTGAATCTCATTAATGGTCTTAAATCTCTTCCTTTTCAAAGGTAAATTTAGTTTTGGGAAAAACCAGAAGTTGCAGGGTGCCAAATCTGGGCTGTAGTGGGGCTGAGTCACCTGGGTGAGTTGACGTTTCGTGGAAAAATTCTGCATGAGGTGTGATGCATGGGTAGACATGTTGCCATGACAAAGCTGCCAATCACCAGTTGCCCATATCTGTGGCCTCCTGAATCATCCAAATAGATTCTGTGAAGGAACGTTCAAGCTTAATGCAAAATTTGATGCAAGTTTGTTGATCTACTTGCTTGGTCATTTTGACTGTGATGGTCATACAATACACATGCTCGCTCAATGGCGTCTACCACCCTCACTGGCTAGTACAGTGAAATTGTCATCATTCACATATGTGCATTCCAGTCCATTCTCCTTGGCTGCCAGGTTACATCAATGTCTTGCAAACTGTTCTCATTATATTAACAATGTCTGGGTTTTTTCTGGACAGACCTCTTATGTAAAATTCATATGAGGTCAAGTAAGAAAAAAACATTAATACTATAGGTTCAAATATATTATCATCAAGGCTAAATAACGTAACCCTCATCTACACAGCATATATTATACATAAAGGCTTAATGAAAAAAGGTGTTATCTTTGTCAGCAATATTTAAGCATATGTATCACTCATGTCAATTTATGCCAATCTATTAGTGTATTTTAAGCTTCATGCAAGTTCAGTGGGAGAAGTACGTGATTTAGGGGTTAGAATACCTGAGTTCAAATTGTACTTTTGCCAATAATTTTAGAAAAAAAGTCTCTCATATTTTAATTTTTTTAGTTTTTTGAGGTATAATTACAGATAACACTGTGATATATAACCTATAAATGTAGTGATTTGATATACATATTCACTGAGGAAGAGTTCCTCCCATTGAGTTAATACATCTCTCACCTCACTTATTAACCTTTTCTTTTTTGTGTGAGAACATTTAAGTTCTACTCTCTTAGCAAATTTCAATTATACCCTACAGTGTTATCAACTATAGTCACCATAATATACACTTGATCTTCAGATCTTATTTGTCTTGTAACTGATACATTTTTACCAGCTTCTGATTTCCTCCAAACCCCGGTCCCTGGCAATCACTGTTCCACTGTGTTTCTATGAGTCTGATTTTTTTAAAGATTCTACAGATAAGTGGTATTATGCAGTACATTTCAATCTATGATCAAATAGTGTTAATAATACATGTCCTAGTTATTCCTGTAATCTAATGAGGTTCAAGTTAACTAACCTATGTGAATCAGTTTGAAAGAGTTAAATGTGTGACTTTTATTTGTATTGTTAAAATATATATATATGGGCTGTAGAGACAAATAAAACTTGTTTGAGATTTCCCTACTCTACTCCACAGACACAAATTATTGATAAGTTATTTAACATTTCTGAAGCTCAGTTTCATCATCAGCAAAGTGGAGGTAATAATGCATAGATAGTCTGGAAATTCATTATGAAATTAAAGTGAAATTTCTCTTGTGCATTCTGCTAAATTATCTCCTATTAAAGGTTATCTGTGTTTTCAATAAGAACTTTAGCTAGTATTTATATGTAGTTGCTAGGACACATCTGGTGTTAAATCTCTATTCTGACTCTCAGATTCTATATAATCTAAAACAATGTCTGTTGCATTCTTTGTAAAATTGGTATGATAATAACACTGATCATAAGATGCTGTGAGGATTACATGAAGAGACATATCTAAAGCCACAGGACTGTGCTTGGCAGACAGTACAAATGCTCCACATTATCGTTATCAGCTTCATGAGCACCATCACCATTACGGTCAGGTCCTTAAACAACGTAGAAGTAGTTGCCATCTTTCTGGTTGTTAGCTTTTTAAAATCAACACTACTTTGCATGGTTTTGAAAGGTCTCCATAAATTCACTGTGCTTTCCAACATGTTAAGCTTATGTCTTCAACTCACTGTGTCTTAAATCAACAATGTCCTTTCACCTGACCCACCCCTTCTCACCTTTCGTCATCCTGACCTACAATGTCTTTTTCTTTCCATTTGTTTATTCTAATTCTATCCATCTTTCAAACCTTGACTCAATTCTCATTTTGTCTACAGTTTCATTGAACTGGTTTAACCTTCTCAATTGATATTTATATGTCTGTATCAGGTAACTTAGTGATTAATTTTGTTCTGTCTAATATTTTTCATGGATGTTTCATATTCAAATTGTCTCCACAAAGCAAACTGTTTGAAGCTATGGGCTACGTCTGTGATTTCTTTCAGTATTTTCACAGAGATTTACAGAATCATGAGAGAGTAGCAGATTTCAATATATTTTGATTGTAGTAAAATAATCTATTATATTTTCCTAGCATCTGATTGTGGTTATAACTCATTAATTAAGTAAAATCTCTTGCTATAAATCATAGTTTTAAATAAAGTTTATTTCAATTTACTTAATTCATATTATATATGGGACTAGTTTTTCTTTTCCCCAGGTAAACGATACCAAGGAAACATTATAATCTTTTAAATCTCATTATAAACATCTTTTAAATTTTCATAAATAATAATTATTAACATAATTAAGTGTGATCTAGTAAGACAAAGAATAAGAATAGTTATTCCTTAAAGTATGGAAAAAGTAAGAACTTCAGCAAAATAGGGCTGCTATTGTTTATATTGTTCTTTATGTTATTTAGGCCAGTTTATTCTAGATATAATCTCAGACTGTTAAGGAAAAAAAAAGAGTTGAATACTTCTGACAAGAGGCCAAATTAAAATTAAGTTCCCCAAATAGTCACGGCAGAGCCCCACTTCCTACAAGGACAATGGCTCTTCACAAGTAGTACTGAAATTACTATGAGCCACTGTGGGAATTAGACATCCTATAAGGCAATTTCAAGGATATTTGAGATTGTTCTGGACAAATCCTCTATCACTCATAGGATGAGAATTTAGTTTAGAACAAAAAAATAAAAAGGATATCAGATTATAATTTATAACACTGCTAAATTATGAAGTTCAATATCTATTTTAAGTGAAAATATGTTTTAATAATTACTCTTCTAAACTTCTAGGAGCCATCAAATATTACTAAAACTTTAGTTCTCTTTGAGGTTTTAGAGAATGATAGTTGTTATAAAAAATTAAAATATTCTTTTTTATCAGTGCCTAGTAGTGAAGCTATAATTCTAAAAATATGCTTAATTTGTAATAGATATATTTTGATACATCTATCAATCTTCTTTAACCTCCCTTATACATGCAAATATTTTTAGTAATTTCTAAGTTTCATCAGCAATTTCTCTAAAGTATTGTCAGGAAAGTAACTAAGAATATCCCTAGTACTGTAATTCATTGCACTATTGGAAACCAAGTGGTGAAGCTGTCAACTATGTATTCAAAAGAATAGCTTCCTAGTCTATTCATAAAGTAAGGTAAATGACAAGTAAAAACCTTTTAAGGTGTTTCCAAATAATGTAGGCCATGAAACATCATGTAACAGAAATCTGTTTCTCAACTAATAATTAACCAGTAGTTTATCACTTCTAATACACTCATCTGTGTTTGAACTTTGAGGTTTAAAATTTAGATAATAGTTCTTTCTCCTAGTTTATAGTATAATGGGTATCCATTCATTGCTCATTTATTCATCAATCATCTATTGATGAAATCAGAAAACAGATTGCAAAAATAATTGAAATGCAGCTTGTGTCTTCAAGAGGTTCATAGTTAATGAAGGAGGGAGGGAGGGAGAGAAAGACAGGGTGAGGCACACACACACACACACACACACACACAGAGTACAAACACAATAATTATAGCAAACCTCACTTTATGTTTTGAATCCATATTTCACCTGGAAAGAAGCATATATTCTTGATCTTTTTTTGTGCTGTATTCCCTCCTTTCTCTGGGGTTAGAAAACCCTAGGAGGATATGTAGGTCTGAGGCTATGAGTGTGTTAGGGCAGGGAAAGATCTGCTCTCGTTAGGTGTTCATGTAGGCATGTAAGCTGTCAGTAGCCCCATGTTGTTGAGCCCAAGCTTTCACACAACTGTTCCTTCTTCGGAATATAATTGCCTTCCTGGGTTTCTAACCCAGTGGGTAAAGATGAGCCTGCTTTGTTCTCAGGTACCACATCTCTATTGTGTCCCCAGGCATTCAACCAGAAAAGCTCTATGCATCACCCTACAAATCACATCTAATTCGCTATTCTCATGGGTTCTTTTCATCATCAGTTTTCCTCAGAGAAAACTTCTCTGTCCCAAAGTTTAGTTTGCCTCAAATATAACTAGCACAATCTTCCTAACAGGTATAAACTTTTAGAAATATAATTCCAGGGACAAACAGGTGCTCCCTGTTTTGCCATGCCCCTCTCTCCATAAGAGAAGAAACCCCAAAGCAGGGGTGTCCAACAAGTGGCCCATGGGTTCCATGCAGCCCAGGATGGCTATGAATGAGGCTCAATACAAAATCATAAATTTACTTAAAACATTATGAGTTTTTTTGTGTGTGATTATGTGTCGCAATGTATTTAATGTGTGGCCCAAGACAAGTCTTCCAAAGACACCAAAAGATTGGACACCCCCACCCCAAAGGATTATTTCCTTTCTGGAAGATGAGTTATAGGCACAAAAAGAAGGAAATATTTTTAAAATATTGTGATACCACAATTTAATTAATAAATTCAGAAGAAATAATGATGGAAGATTGTCTACCTATAATCCTAAAGGGACAATAAGAGCTTACAATATGGGCGTATTTTTCTTGGCATTCGAAGGAAAAGCATGTCTACCTACTGAAAAACCAGGAGACAATTTTGCTCAAGGAAAATATACCTTGCAACCAACAAAGGAGAAATGCAATGACTCATTTTCCTTTCCCTAAGTGAGAGAATACTGGATGTAATAACAGCGGTAAGAAATAAAATTCTGATATACTGATTACACTTGGAAGAGGAAGGCTGCAAGAGGAGAAGGCAGTGTCCGGCAAAGGGCGACATCACTTAGCAGTGAAGGTGAACAAGGTCAGAATGGAATAAAAAAAAATGATTTGACATCATGGATCTCATTTAGGAATTCATGAGCAAAGGGAATGCCTGCGAGGACGAGGCTCCAGCACAGCAAGCCTTATGCCACATGATCACAGCTCATGGTTTCAGAGTGCTGGAAGTCCTGAACATCCTTATGATCTAAGGAAGTTTTACATCTTCCTTTTGATAATGAGGAGTCCAAGAAATCTGTAACTTGTAAGTCAGTAGAGTCTAGCCATTTAATTAACCAAACAAGATTTTCTGTAAAAAATAAATTATTTTGGGGAAAAAAGTGGTAGTAGAAAATTAAGCTGGCTGGCACCTTTCTGCTTTATTCTGAGTTTCAAAACCTTTTTCCTTCCTGGTACCTGTGCTGGGTCATGACACTGGGAATCACTTATTTCCTTTTATTCATTTCTGGGCAATCGGAACTTTGTTATTATTTTCTTCTTAAATTTTCAAATAATGTCATAGTATTTTAGATTTCTAGAATTGATGATATCAATTTTAGCCAGCCTTCATGGGATTGAGGATTGAAATGTAAAATTTCCTGAAAAAATTTCAGTAGGTCATGGAGAAGTTACATTTGTAAACCAATGCCTTAGTTGATGACTATGACAAGACAGACATAGGATAATAAGAATTCATATTTATTCATTTATTTATTTTTAATTTTTTAAATTTTAATCAAAATTAATTAAAAAGTTAATTTGACATATGGCATTGTATATAAACATGTTAATTTGATACATTTATATATTGTTGATTATTTTTAACCCAACTATTTTCATACTATTAAATCAGATAGATGTTAGCATTTAATGTTCTCACAAAAGAAAAATCGCTTTCTTACATTCCATCAACTTGCAGATTCTGACCTGGAGAATTTAGTAGCATTAATATGTTTTTCTAACTGACATTTCCAGAGACATTTCTAAAGTGATTTATTTTAATGCTTTCCAATTACTGAAGGGGCGATAACTAAATATTTAGCAGACACCAACACTTCCGACGTTGTAAGCTTTAATACCCAGCAGTGCATGGATGCGTCCCATGATATTGCATTAACTTTCTGCAGTAACACGGAAACAGTTCGGGGGTCACCGGCAGAAGACAACAAGCCTGCCTGCTGACTAATTCAAGTCCATGCACCGCAGTGGTAGGGGCATTTGCTTTCTGTTAAACATTGCTGGAGGAATCTCGGCTCTGCTTCCTTAGTTTTGGCCAAAGTTTCTTAGCATCTCTAAAGTCTCAGTACCTGCATATTAAAATATATGATATAATATATGCAAAAAACTTTCTCAGAATCTACTATGCTATCTTGAAATTTGGGATTGAGAAGATCAATATTGTAAGCGTTTTACAAATGAGAATAGTTAGCTTTCGGAAACGGCAATTGGTATGTGTGTATGTTTCCAGATCTGTGGGGTGTGTGTGTGCTTCCTTTTTCACAAGCGTTGTGGTGTGGGTAGTACTCATCAAAGACACCAAAGAGATGGTGTGAATGAAAGGTGTTTGGTGACTGTTTTGCAACGGCCATTATTATATGTCTTTATTACTCCTCCACACATCAATCTCTACCGGGCTTATTTTCATGCTGACATTATGTGATGTTGATAAATTTAGACTGATAAATCCCATGGAAACAGAAATTTTTATACCTTATTATATACTGTTATATACACATATACTTCTGAGTATATGGCAACTCAGGAAATTGACAATTTTTGCATAAAACATTCTCTGTGCCTCAATTCTATAAAAGAAATTAATTTGGAGTCATTTATACCAGGGAAATATATATAAGAAAATAACAAGATACAGTAAATTTACATCTAAGATATTACTTGGTCTTTAAAAATCTAAGGAATGGCCTATGTATCATCAGAATTTTGTTATCTCACAACAGTGAAATTCATAGAGTATAAAGCTTATATTCTCCAATTACATATCTGTGTACTTAGATAGGACAGGATAAATGAACGTAAGTTGTTTCATTTGATCTTCACAGTAACCTAAAGAGAGGAGTTTCGATCCTCACGCACAGGCCAGGAAATAGCTTGGGAGGCAAGATGTGTTGGTCAGGGTCACAGGGCAGACACATCCCCCAGTCAGACTCAGAATTCTGAGAATCAGATATAGCAAATTCGGTTCTGAATCCTTTGGTAGCTATCTTGACACCGCCTGCAGGTTTTCATGGAAAGTAATTTAACACCTTTTAAATGTCATTTGAAAACATCATAAGAATATTTATATTAAGCTTGGCAGTGCTTTGGCTCCTGGAATTTCCATCTAAACCTGTGTCATAATCTGGGTATTTCAGATCAGTTATTGCCCATAAAATCCCATAGCCTTGATTACTCTCTTTAATCATATACACTTTTATGTGGTTTTCAAAATCTGGAAAGGAATCGAAGAAACTATTTATAGGAATAACTAGTGCACTTGAAGGATGGGAGCAGGCAAAGACAAAAAGGTGTCTTATGTTTTTGTCTGAGTTATTTCACTTAACATAATAGTCTTTAGGTCCATCCATGTTGTCATAAATGCCAAAATTTCATTATTTTTTATTGCTGAGAAATATTCTAGTGTGTGTGTGTATCACATCTTCCTTATTCATTAATCAGTGGACACTTGGGTTACTTCCATATCTTGACTATTGTAAATAATGCTGCATTGAGAAACAAATACCATATGATTTCATTCTTATGTGGAATAAAATACACTAAATAAACATAACAAAAGAGAAACAGACTCAGAAACAGGCAATGAACTTATGGCTAGCAGAGGGGAAGGATGAGGTGTTGGGGTGAAAAAGTGAAGGGAAAAAGAGGTACAAACGTCCAGTTATAAAATAAATAAGTCACTAGGATGTAAAATACAGCATAAAGAATTTAGTCAATATCGTAATAACTTAAAATGGTGACAGGTGGTTACTAGACTTATCACGTGGTCACACTGTAAGGTGTAAAAAAATGTTAGACCACTGTATTGTATGCCTGAATCTAGTATTATATTGCATGTGAATTGGAGTAGAGAATTAAGACAATACAAGGCACTTCAATTAACTGCATAAATATTTAGTCAAGAAATTAGCTGTTTAACTTGAAATTTTCTAATTATACAAAATATAATGAAATAATCTCTAACTTCTAATATTATCTTCTAAAACAGAGGACTACTTTGATGATCTTTAAGTCATTTTTTTCTTCATGAATGCACTGGGGTGCAAGGAAGTCTAAGTCTGTTGCTTTTGACATATGATTTTGTTTATCTTTGCAATTAATGTATTAGTTCCCATTTCTGCCCCCGTTTATTAATGTAATGATCTTCTGAAAACAAAAAAAGTTAAAGACAATTTAATTAGAAAAATAAATAAGTAAACTGATGTCACTAGAGTTTTTACTCCTTCTCAATTTTTAAATCAAAATGTACTCTAAATAGTTTTATGTATCTGGAAATAGTATTATCCACTATAAAGTATAAGAATGACAGTATTTTAGACTTTGTAGACTGAATTGTGTGATTCATGCATTTTCTAAAAATCTGAATGGCTTTCCCATGAGCCAGCTACTTTATGTCTCTAATCCTCCTTAGAAAATATATGGAAGAAATATGCTGATTCTTTTCTTTACATTAACACTGCCACCCAAGAGCATATTAAATATATGCTCCAATCATTTTATTTCTTTAATAGGGATACATTATTTTCTTGTTTCTTCAAAATCAAAATTTGGTAAAAAGCATCCAATGTAACATTTTCCCCCCAGAGGTAGCATTAAAGTTTCAAATCATAGAGCCACTCACAATCATTGCGGAAAAGGATTCACTGATGTAAAATAATTTATATTAATAAAGTGTTGATTAAGATGTGCTTATGGAACCTGTGAAGAGCAACTGGAGAAAATCCACATGTGCTACTTATCATCAAAATATAATATTGTTTAGGGATTATTTGCATTTGATGATTTTCATTCTGACAATAAATGTTTCAATTATTTATATGTAAAGAAATTGAAATTGTTATGTACTCTTTCTGGAGATATTAAACATCAGAAATATATTTAATAAAACACCCATGAAAGAGAGACTAAACTTCTGTGTTAGGAGTGAATTTTTAGGTAAAAATTATCATTTTGACTTAGCTGTCATGCATAGGAGGCCTCTGCTCAAAACTGCAACTTCAGGTCAGCCTGTCACCTACACATGAGAAGGATTATGCATGGGAGACATTAGTAAAAGGATGGCCTGGCTGTTTTCATCTCAACTCAAAATGTCCTTTAAGGTGACAAGGTTATATTGATGTCAGCTTTGAAAGAGCAAAGATTCAGAGCAGGAGACTACTGATTTCTTTGAATTTTGAGGAACCACAAACGACATCATAATCCTAAAAAACAGACTTTTTAAAAAGTGAATATTATATGAGAAAAAAATGAAAAGGGCTAGAGCCAATGCATCACTTTAGGTAAGTAAAAAGACAATATTTTAGAAAGCATTTTGAAATCTATAAAATGGTATGCAAATGTAAGCATTATGGTGATTGAAATTTATTTGGCATTTCTATAGATTTTCATATAAGCAACTCTTTCTCCCTGCTACTTTGTTTGTGCTTCTGGATTAAATAATAGTCATTTGAAGGAAAATTTTAAATCTTTTAAAAATCAAATTTATTGGGTTAACATTTTTTAATAACATTATACAGATTTCAGGTGTACAACTTCCTAATACATCATCTGTGTATCCCACTGTGTGCTCATCCCCCAAAGTCTAGTCTCCTTCTCTCACCATGTGTGTGACCCTCTTTACACTCTTGTTATGTCCCCACTCCTCTTACCCTCTGGTGACTGCTATACTGTTGTTTGGGTCCATGACTTTGTTCTGTTTGTTCATACCTTGTTTTTGTTTCATATTCCACATATGAGTGAGATCACATGGTTCTTGTCCTTTTCCATCTGACTTATTTCACTTATCATAATACTCTACAGATCCATTCATGTTCTCCACAATAACAATATTTCACCTTTTTTTGGCTAAATAGTATTCCATTGCATTGTATATATGTACTACATCTCCTTTATCCTGTCATCAATTGAAGGGCACTTAGGTTGTTTTCATATCCTGGACATTGTAAATAATGCTGCAAACAATTCCTCCGATATGGGTCTAATAACCAAAATATATAAAGAACACATACAATCAACAACAATGACAACAAAAACAAACAATCCAATAAAAAATGGCAAAGAACCTAAGCAGATACTTTTCTCAAAAAGACATGAAGATGTCCAACAGGTGTATGAAAAGATGCTCAACTTCACTAGCTATAAGGAAAATAACACCCAAACCACAATGAGACACCACCTCACACCTGTTAGAATGGCTATTAAAAATAAGACAAGAAGTAACAGGCGTTGAAGAGGATGCTGAGAAAAAGGAACCCTTATACACTAATAATGGACATGTAAATTGGTACAGCTACTATGGAAAACAAATGTGGAGGTTTTTCAAAAAATGAAAACTAGAGCTACTGGCAATCCCTCTTCTGAGTATCTACCTGCAAAGTTTAAAAACATTTATTTGTAAAGATATACGTACCCCTATCTTCACTGAAGGCAAAATTTTAATCATTTGGTTATTTACATATGTTTATTATACCTGTCCCAGATTTGAGAGTTCTGAGTATAAAACTTAATGCTATGGACTGAATTGTGTTCCCCTCAAATTCCATATGTTGAAGCTTCAACCTCCACCATCATGGTATTTGGAGGTGGAACCTTTAGGAAATAATCAGGTTCAGATGAGGTCATGCTGGTGGATCCCAGCTGATGGAATTAATGCCCTTATAAGAAGAGGAAAACATCTTTTCCTCTGGTAACCAGAGCTTGCTCATTCTCTGTCATGTGAAGACATGGGGAGAAGTTGTGTCTGCTCACCAGGAAGACAGCTTTCAGCAGAATCTACTGTGGCACTCTGGTCTCAGATTTCCAGCCTCCAAAACTGTGAGGAAATAAATTTCTGTTGCTTAAGCTATCCAACCTAAAATTTTTTCTTATGACAGCAAAGATGACTAATACACTCCTACAATTTGACAAAGATGGAAATTTTGTATGTTAACTTTAGTGGTTTAAAAGCATTGAAAATGAACTTGTTCCTTTAAAAATTATGGTAACCACTAAAAACATTAAAACCTTTCAAATATATACAAACAAATCTCAGGGAAACATGATGTTTACTATGTCAATGCATAGAATTTGATTATTTTTATTACAGAATATAAAAGATACTCTCTATATAAGTTTAAAATAGATGGTAATTTTACAAACAGTATAATCGCAGAAGGGCTTAAATATAACACTTCATTGTTTTAGGTAAAATATATTCCCCAGAATAAAGAGAATTGAAAGACAAATAATAGATATTAGTACAGAAAAAATTTTAAAAACTAAATCATGAATTCTAACTTTTCAAAAAGAAATTTATAACTACTATGGACATTACATTGTATTGTATAATTCTTATATTAATTATTTCTTTCTGATCAAAATGGGTCAAAAGCCACCATGACGGAAACCCTCACCTGCTATTCTATGCCAATCATTAGAGAGAATAATGGACGGATGTGCCTCTTTTGTTGTAATAATAGCAATTACACATATTGAAAGCTTGTTTTTATTCTAGAATTTTACATGCAGAATCTTATTTTTTTCATCACACCAATGTCGGAAGAACCACTTTAGGGACAAGAAGAACACACGAAGAGACGTGCCAGCCTGGCATTCCAGCCTCGCTGCCCGACTCATGCACGTGCTCCGCCCCACATGCCTCCCAGACCTTTTATTGCAGTTGGATGTTTTTGTCTTTTTAAAACGTGTGAGTAAAATCACCTTCAAAGTTTGGGCATAGATACAAAAATTCACATATGTGAAACCTATATATGGCTTTACAATTATTTAGTGCCTATAATTACATCAGCAAAGTAAGGGAAAAACTTTTGCTTTGTAAAATAACATGGAACTGGCTACAGCAACGACCTTAACAAGAAACATTTGATTTGATTTTCAGGAACTGTCTATGGCTGGTAGCAACACTCACAAAACCTTCGGGAACATTTTTTCCCCAAGTTAGGTTAGAATTTTTTTTCATTTAATTTGGCATCCTCATTTTAACCTGGACACGTTTATTCTATACCAAGATTTTGATCTTGCGCTTAGCGTTTTACTCCTCTTTCTCCACTTCTTTCTCCTTACATGTGTTCACTCTTGACTAATAAACAAGATAGACGTGCTCTATATCATCATAGAGCTTACAATAAAAATGTTAAAATAGGTGAATAAGTGAATGAATCAGAATTGTTGCTTATTCCAAACTATGATAGTCTCTTCTGTAAATCCTCCCTTCAGAGATTTTCCTCCCTTTAACCTATGATTCCCACTGTACTCAACCATCATTTATATTGATATTCCTTGCTGCCTCATTAAAGAATAAAGCAGTTCTCTCATCTTCATATGTTCTTCCCATTCCATTTATCCTGAAACACCGGAAATAAAACATTAGCTGCTTCTTTCAGGAAAGCATTAGTGAATCATAAGAAATTAGTTTTGTTTCCTCTAATTGCATACACTCATATCATAGTACAGGGTGGGGTGAAAGTAGATTCGCAGTTGTTCATATGGAAAATAATACAAAAATTAATAAATCCTAATACAAGAATAAATTCTGTTTTGCATACTCAGACCTACCATAGACCTGCTTTTGCCCTATCCTGTATGTACCTCGATAGCAAATTTACACCAATGGTTGATTGGGTGGTCAGGATTTTAATATCCGTATTACTCAGTAACTTCATGAGGACAGGACCATGTGTCTGATCACTGTATGTCTCCAGTGCTCAACACAACGCAGTAAATATCCAAAGACTGAGTAAAGGACTCAGTGGTGTGTGTAGGAGGAAGCTATTACTACAGGTGAGATGGTACAACCAGAAAAATGCAAATGAGGTTATTATAAAAAGGAAACTTCAGAAAGAGAATGATATCATGACCTTTAGAAAAACAATGGTGGGATAATAGAAAATATCAAAGTCAAATACAAGCTTTGCTTCTATTTGATGAAAAATGTGATGCAGTTGAGGTTGATCTGTGTATGTTAGGTACACTTATGTACAGTAAGCAAAAGTTAGTCTCAACTGGCCATAGATTATTTTGTTCATAGCATACGATGAATTATAAGTTACAACTGGTTAATATTGAAATCAACTATTTGGGGCCCTTGCAGATAATCAAAAGATGTGTTCATATTGATCACCTTCATTTTCTGCTACAAGTTAATGATTCCTCTGCTACATTTGTATCTGCCACCTCTCTTTATAGATGTTATAAACATCAGTTTATAACATCACTGATCATTGTATTTGTTGCATGTAAAATGCATGCAAATGTATGTGTATCATCTCTCTACAAAGATTCCATGTTGTTTAAAATTGTGTCCCAGTATATTTTTGTAGAGTTTGTTTTGTTAAGAATGATTGGAATAATTTTTTCACTGCCTTGGTTTTTGATCACATTAATTAATCAATGCAACCACACATGCTCAAACTGACTGTGCATGAAAATGTCATCTCATCTTTTTCTCTCTACTATAGCATACACATTTCCAACTTAAATCTACAGCATTTTAATTGTTATTTTAATTACAAAGAGACCATGCAACTTTCAACAGGTTTTATCTAGATATGCTACTTTTCCGTTTCCTGAAAATGGGTTCCATTAAAGTTAGTCGTTTTAATTTTACATACTAATAGAATTAAGACAGATCTTTAACACAAGAAAAAACAGCATTATTAAAGGTTGAAACTGCAAGGAGAAGTGGAATATGTTGTAAAAGCTGAATCTAATTTTTACTGTATCAGTTTTATATTACCTAATTTTTCAATTTTTATTTATATTACTTAGGCACAGACAATATAAGCCTCAATAATGTGCATCTTTTCAGAATATTATCTGACTATGTTCACAGTTTAAGAGTTTACCCAAAGATGCTTGAGGATCAAATATACATTTTTCAATTGCAGTTAAAGTATTACTTCCTAGTAATATTTTTAAAGGGAGTTGATGATTTAATTGGACAGGAGACTTGGCTATTTTCAGTTATTCTGTTATTCTGAAAATAGAAAATCTCAAAGACCAATCAAGGTCAGAGATCATTTAAATATATTTACTGGAAAATGAATTTTAAAGGATTTTAACATAATTTTAGGGGTTTGACTTATACCTGTCAGTATTTTGCCAACTCTAAAATTTGCCAAAATACTTCTTACTTTTTATCCTAGTTAGATATCATGTAAATATTTATCAATATTTTTGGGAGGAAAAATTACCATATGGTGATTGATAGAAACTGATAATACTATTAAAGAAAAATGGATAAAATAACTCTGCCTTGACTCTCTTCTCTGTCTCTGGTATATTTCTTTATTGCCAAATCCCTGGGCTATATTTTGTATGTGCAATATAATGAATTCATATGTGTATGACCCCTATCTACTAACTTTTCCTATAGATTAACAATAATTATAGCTACCACATACAGATGGTCATCTGAATATAAGGAATTTGTATTTAATTATGTTTGTAGTGATATAGGAACCTCTAAAAATTGATTTACCTTTCCTTTGTCACTTTTATGCTATCTTTCTATTTATAAGTTTGGGTATGAATGAGGTTTTTATTTATCAGTAGGGAAAATGTAATACAACTAATTTGGGAAACTAGACTGGTTTTTTTAAAGAGCAGGTTAAATGTAGAGAACAATATTGTGACCTTCATTATATTTTTCTCTTTTATATTTTTATTCTTTTACTTACATTCTTCCTTTTTTCATCCTTTAGAGGCATTACTTCATGCAATCTTTAGGCTAAGTCGACTTGAATCTGAATCCAGGCTTCTCTCACTTGTTATAAGAACTTTGAAAAATATGCACTGGATGGTGTGGCTCAGTAGATTGAGTGCCAGCCTGCCAATCAAAGGGTTACCCATTTGAATCCCAGTCAAGGCACATGCCTCTGTTGCAGGCCAGGTCCCCTGTCAGGGCTGCAAGAGGCAACCACACATTGATGTTTCTCTCCCCCTCTTTCTCCCTCCCTTCCCCTCTCAAAAACAAAAACAAAAACACCTTAGGAAAATTTGTTAAATTATTCAAGTTAGTTCCAAGGTAGTGAGTTATAAAATTGAGAGAGAATATTTTCTAGATATTTAATAAATTCGATACCATTCATTCTCTTCTTTCCTTAATCACACACACCAGTCAAAATAGCCCATTGTCTTGAACATAAATACTATTCTTACTATAATTCACAAATATACTATCTGAACAAAAAAAAAGTCTAAAACTTTACATTCAAACTCACTGGCTTACACACAATTGGTTTTATTTGTGTAAAAAATTGAATTGGTATTGTGTTAATATATCTATTTTTTTTTATACAGTGCTATTATAAATAACACTACAATGAATATAGGGGTGCATATGTTCTTTTGAATTAGTGGTTTTGGTTCCTTCAGATATATCCCCACAAGTAGAATCACTGGGTAATAAGGCAGTTCCATTTTTAACTTTCTGAGGAAACATCATATGTTATTTCATAGTAGCTACAGCAATCCGCATTCCCACCAACACTGCATGAGGGTTCTCTTTTCTCCACATCCACTCCAGCACTTGTTTTCTGTTGATTTACTGATGATAGCCATTCTGACAGGTTTGAGGTAATATTTCATTGGCATTTTAACTTGCATTTCTCTGACAATTAATGACATTAAGCATTTTTTTCATGTCTATTGACCATCTGGATGTCTTGTTTAGAGATATGATTTTTTAGTTCCTCTGCCATTTTTTAATTGGGTTGTTTGTTTTTTGGTGTTGAGTGGTATGATTTCTTTATGAATTTTGAATATTAACCCTTTCTCAAATGTATCATTAGTGAATTTTTTTTTCATTTGGTAGGTTGTCTTTTCATTTTGTTAATTGTTCCTTTGTCATGCAAAACTTTTTAGCTTGAAGTAATCCTACTTGTTTATTTTTTCTTTTGTTTTTCTTGCCCAAGAGGATATGTGAGAAAAAATATTGCTCAGAGAAATGTCAGGTATTTTACTGACTATGTTTTCTCCTAGGAGTTTTGTGGTTTCAAGTCTTATATTTAAGCCTTTCATCCATTTTGAGTTTTCTTGTATATGGTGTAAGAAAGTGGTCTAGGTTCATTTATTCCATGTATCCATCCAATTTTTCCAGCACCATTTATGAAGAGACCATCTTTACCCCATTGCTTGTTTTGCCCCCTTTGTTGAATATTAATTGACAATATAGACATGGATTTATTTCTGGTCTCTCTATTCTTTTCCAGTGATCTACATGTCTGTTTTGATTACTATGGCCTCAAAATATAGTTTGATATCGCCTAATGTGATGCTTCCAATTTTGTTCTTCTTTCTCAAAATTGCTGAGGCTATTTGAAACTTTTTGTGGTTTCATATAAATTTTTTGGAATATTTGTTCTAGTCCTGCAAAATACACCAGTGGTATTTAACAGAAATTGGAGTGAATCTATAGATCGCTTTGGGTAGTATGGACATCTTAAAGGTGTTAATTCTTCCTGTCCATGAACCAAGTATATGCTTCCACTTAATTGTATTTTATTCAGTTTCTTTCTTCAGTGCCTTATAATTTTCTGAATACATGTTTTTTACCTCCTTGGTTAAATTTATTGCTAAATATTTTATATTATTTTTTGATGCAGTTGTAAATGGGATTATTTTCTTAGTTTCCCTTTCTGATAGTTTATTATTGGTTGTTATTGGCATATAAAAATGCAACCAATTTCTGAATATTAATTTTGTATCTTGCTACTTTATTGAATTCATTTATCAGTTCCAGGAGTTTTTTTGGTGGGGACTTTAGGATACTCTATATACATTATCATGTCATGTGCAAATAATGAGTTTTATTCTTCATTTTCTTTTTAAAAAAATATTTTATTTACTTATTTTTTGAAAGAGAGGAATGGAAAGAGAAAGAGGGAAAGAATGCCTTTCATATTTTCTTGTCTGATTGCTATGACCAGGACTTTCAGTGCTATGTTTAATAAGAGAGGTGAAAGTGGGTGTCCCTGTCTTCTTCCTGATTTTAATGGAAACGCTTATAGCGTTTCCCCATTAAGTATGTTTTCTGTGGGTTTGTTGTTTATAACCTTTATTATGTTGATATATGTTTCCTCTACTTCCACTTTTCTGGAAGTTTTTATCATAAATGGGCCCCAGATTTTGTCAAATGCTTTTTCTGCATCTATTGATATGATCATGTGATTTTTATTTTTCATTTTCTTTACGTGATGTATCATGTTAATGGATTTGCAGATATTGTACCAATGTTGTATCCCAGAAATAATTCCTACTTGATTAGGATATATGATCTTCTTAATATATTGTTGGATCTGGTTTGCTAATATTTTGTTGAGGAGTTTAGCACCTGTGTTCATCAGGGATGTCGACCTCCTATCTGTCCTGGAATTAAGATAATGCTGACCTCATAAAATGTGCTTGGGAGTTTTCCCTCATCTTGAATTTTTTGGAATAGTTTGAGAAGGGTAGGTGTTAGGTCTTCTTTGAATGTTTTGTAAAATTCACCTGTAAAGCCATCTGGTCCAGGAGTCTTGTTTGCTGGGAGTATTTTGATTAGTGCTTTGATTTCATTAGCTGTGATTGGTCTGTTCAGATTTTCTGATTCTTCCTGGTTCAATTTTGGGAGATTGTATGTGTCTAGGAATTTATTATTTTTATCCAGATTGTCCAATTTGTTGGCATAAAGTTGTTTGTAATATTTTCTTACAATTCTTTTTATGTCTGTGGTGTCAGTTGTTACTTCTCCTTTTTCAATTCTGACTTATTTGGGTCCTTGTTTTTTCTTTATGAGACTGATTAAAGTTTGTGGATCTTGTTTTTCTTTTCAAAGATCTGCTCTAGGTTTCTTTGATCTTTTGTAATTTTTTTTAGTAATTATGTCATTTATTTCTGCTCTAATCTTTTTTATTTCTCTCTACTCACTTTGAGCTTTGTTTTTCTAGTTTCTTAAGGTTTAAAGTTAGATTGTTTATTTGTGGTTTTTCTTGCTTGTTGAGGTAAGCCCATATTTCTATGACTTTCTCTTTTAAGACTGCTTTCTCTGTGTCTCATAGATTTTTGGACGGTTGAGTTCTCATTTTCATTTGTTTGCTATTAACTTTTGATTTGTGCATTTATCTCAATGTTAACCCATTCTTTCTTTAGCAACATGTTATTTAGCCTCCAAGCATTGTGTTTTTCTTTTTCTTTTTCCTTGTAATTGGTTTCTTGCTTCATACCATTGTAGTCAGAAAGGATGTTTGATGTGAAGAGCCTGCTGATGTGGCTCAGTGGATTGAGCACCAGCCTGTGAACCAAAGGGTTATCAGTTTGATTCCTAGTTAGAGCACATACGTGGGTTGTTGGCCATGTCCCCAGTAGGGCGCATGTGAGAGGCAATCACACATTGATATTTCTCTCCCTCTCTCTCTCTCTCCCCCCTCTCTAAAAATAAATAAATAAAATATATTTTTTTAAGAATGTATATTCTGCTGCTTTGGGATAAAAGACTCTAGGATATCAATTAAATTAATCTGTTCTATTGTTTTGTTTAAAGCCACTGTTTCTCTGTTAATTTACAGTCTGGAAGATCTATTCATTGATGTTAAAAAGGCATTAAAATCTCTTACTCTGTATTTATGTCAATCTTTCATTTTATGTCCATCAAAATTTACCTTCCATATTTTAGTGCACCTATGTTGAGTGGATAAATGTATACAAGAGTTATATTCTCTTGTTGGATTGATTTCTTTATCATTATATAGTGTCCCTCTTTATCTTTTATTACAGCCTTTGTTTTAAAGTCGACTTTGTCTTGTGTAAGTGTTGCTACCCCAGTGTTTTTTGTTTGTTCCTTTCTGTTTACATAATATAACCTTTCCTTGTGTTTAGCTTTCATGATGAGGTGTGGGTCTTTTGTAGACAGCATATATATGGGTCTTGTTTTCTTATCTATTCAGCTACTGTATGTTTTTTTGATTGGAAGATTTAAGCTATTTACATTTAAAGTGATAATCGATAGGTACATATTTATTACCATTTTATTCTTTATAACTATGTTTCTTTTTTTTAAAGGCCCTTTAAGATTCTTGTAATATTGGTTGACCCTTTAAGATTCCTTGTAATTTGTTGATTAGATCTCTCCTTCATACTTTTTAATGGACTTATGTATTAATGCACTCATTTAGTGATTAAATATGTAGTTATTTCAAGCCCAATATATGTAGAATGATATACTTGGTGCTTTATTAATAACACTAAATTATATGAATTTGCTACCTTGAGGAAATTTAGGATCTAGTGGTGGAAACAGACAACAAAGTCTTTAAATAATGTACAGTGTGAGGTATTGTTGTCAAGTGGAAAGAGTACTAATTTTGGCATAGAATAGCTACTTCGATTGTGATGCTGACACTTACTAGCTGTTGTTCATTAGCTTCACTTTCTCCTAACTCAACATATGATTTATACTTTATTTCTGAAAAGGTTGCTATAAGAATTAGAAATAATTTATGTAGTGTTTCTAATCTAGTGTATGGTAGATACTTAGGAACATTATTTTAAATATTATGAAGGTGGTATGTGCAGTCTATTATGACAGCACAAGGCAAAGGAAAGCAAGTAAATTATATAGTAATATAATATTTTGTGTATATAGTCATCTAAAAATATAGTTTAGAAGGCAGGATATTTTATAAAGGGAATGTATCAGAATGTATAAAACAATTCTTTTGTGTTTATTTTTTTCATAAATATATTTTTAAAGATTTTATTTATTTATTTCTAGACTGAGAGGAAGGGAGGGAGAAAGAGAGGGAGACATCAATGTGTGTTTGCCTCTCACTTGCCCCCAACTGGGGAGCTGGCCCACAACCCAGGCATGTGCCCTGACTGGGAACTGAACTAGCAACCATTTGGTTCACAGACTGGTGCTCAATCCACTGACCCACACCAGCCAGGGTTCACAAATATTATTTTTGCAATGTCCTTATGAAAATTGTCTTTTTTTATTATATAATGTTATATATACAGTAGAAGATATAAGGGAAACTGAACTAAGACTAGAATATATAATGGAATTTCATTTATTTTTGTATATTCACTCAAGGCTTTTAGTTTTTACTTTTTTATATGAAATGCAAACAGAAAATATTACTATAGTGTTTGGGATTGTCAAATTTTGGCTCACTGAATTTTAAATACAGGTTAATTTGTAGTGTGGTATGCTTTTAAAATGAGCATTATCATTAAAGTTCTTTGAAAAAGTGTTACTAAAAATAATAAAAAATGCAAATAAATTGAAAGAGGTAACAATATAAAAACATTAATGAAGTAAACTGATAAATTGATTATGAGAAATTAGAAAATTAAACATTAGACATGAGTAAGTGGATAAAACGATAGAAAACATTAGAAAGCTAACAAGTGGCTGTGGCGAAAAAATATACCAGTAAATATGACATTTTATATAAATTAGAAATACCTGGAAAAAAATGACCAAAATGAATTCAGGGAGAAATAATGATAGTTTCAACAACAACAACAACAACAACAAAACAAAATAAAACAAAGCTAAACTAAACCCGTCTGAATAATCCTGTATGATTTTTGAGAGTCAGTTTGATTTAGAGCACTGAATTTGTAGATAAGCTCCGTGGAATTAAATTTTGGCTCCCCCAGCTGCTAGCTATGTAGGCATGGATTTCAGATTAATGCCTGATACGCTATTAGCACCATAACATATTGTTAGCAATGGCCATCAATAGCCAAACTCACAGCCACGGTAATTCTTTTTAAAGCCATTGCTGACAGATATAAAAGTCATGTTTCTATTATTTATCAGGCATACAGACTATGTAGTTTAGAACTCATGATAAGTGGTAAAATAAAAAATAAATCCAAGGATATTGTACTTAACAAAATCGAGATATGTTAATAACTATCTCTAGGAAGGGGAAACAAAGCAGGTGACCAGGGAAGGATGCATATGGAAATCAGGCAGTGTTCTAAAACCATGTTCTATAACATGACTGCTTTGTAATTACGCCAAAATTCATTGATATATATACCTTATGCGCTATCCTGAAGCTTTGTCTCAAAATTAAAAGGGGTAATAAATTAATCCTGGAAAATATTTAAAACTAAAGAAAATAAACATAATACTGCAAATATTCAGCAAAGAAAAATTATCTGTAAAGAAAAATAAGCATTTTAATACTAACACAAAAGAATATGCATAAATTTTACATTTGAATGATAAATACTTCTATAATTCTGCACTGCAGAAATGTCAACCTTTGTTTTCCTCTTACAGTTCATATTCCACACATCATTTCAATAATACTTCCCCATATTCAAAAAGCTTTGATCTTTCAATATTTTGTTTTACTTCTATAACAACACCCTAGTCCCAGATGACCACCAATTATCTAATTTCTTATGTCTTCATCTGGAAAGCCAAGAAATTCTGGAGAAATTACCATGGGATCTGATCAGATTTTGAATACCATAATATTCACCAACTTCAAAAGCATTTGAAAATCCCAAACATTTCATTATATTTTTGTTTGTTACATACTGTCACCCTCCTGCAACAGCTATTTCAAAGCTTTCTACACTCCTTTAACCTCCAGGCACCTCAAGCCTCCCAGCCTCAACAGATGACTTTCCTGTTAATAATAGCAATAAAATAGACAAAATTGGACAGGAACAACCTCATCGTCCATTTATCAATCAAGCAACCTTCGTCTATCTGAAGACATTATACTTATCGCTTCTGTTTGAAGGGAAAGTTATCACTTTAAGACAAGTTTTTCCACATGGTTTGGAGGTTTCCTCCTCTTTGTACTTGTAGCAAAACTTTTTCCAAAATAATAGATATAAAAGTAAAATAATCTTGGATGTTGACACTTTGGAGATTTGTGTTCTGAACTAACTTTTGCTGTATTGTGTCAATATTTTCATTTTTGATTAGAAACCCTTGCAATACGTATTTTTTATATTTCAAAATTGAGGATATTTAATTGTCACAGAGCGACAAAAAATGAGGATATATTTGTCAACTGTTGTAGTTAAAATTCGATAGTATCTAGACACCACACATGATAAAATAATACATGACTAGGAAAAGTATAGAGAAATTCTAATACTCAAAATATTTTCACTGACTTTGTATCTCAATTATGCAAACTACCATTATACTAAATGAAAAAAAATCAGGAGGATCTTGTGAATAAAATAATTAAATAATTAATCTTTAATATATACTCTGTATTTTAATTTAATGAAACACAAAATGCAGGATACATATATTTTTTTAGAAATATGAGTATTAGTGAATACAGAAATGGGAAACAGATACTACAAAATATTAGTAAACATTAAGGATAACACTCAAAGTGTCACTCCTTTGACACTGGAGTTAAGATTTTTTTAATTAAATTTATCAGGGTGACACTGGTTAATAAGATTATATAGGTTTCAAGGGTACATCTCTATGAACTGAGAATCCTAAATCCAAAAAGCTTAAAATTTTCATTTCTTCTACATCAAGAAATTTCAAAGTCCAATATTAAAAAATATATATTTCCTTTGTTTTTACAGAGAATATCTCCAATTGAGATCTCAAGACAATTTTATGGATAGTCTCTACTAGCTTATTAATACAATGTTCATCTTTCACAAATTACAAAACAAACTCATATAATTGAGTTCTTTAAGTTAGAGCAGGGGGCTCTTGATTACCTTTCAAAGGTCACTGATTTCAGATATTATTTTATGAGGCATAAACTCTATTTCTAAACACTTAATGATTACAATATATAATATTCAACTTGCCCATAGCCTCAAGCTTATTTGTATACAAATTAACTGACTTATCACTCTGAAAGAGAAAGATTTTGTTTAAGGATCAGGAATCAACATGAAAATCATATTAAAACTATAGAAAGTTACAAAGAAAATAACAACAATCTGTACTTCCATCACTGAGAATTTACCACTGTTAACTTTGCATATTTGCTTTGAATGATTTCTTTCCATAGTTTCCTTTCCCTTCCCTTCCCTTTCTTCTTTCTCCACCCTGCTTTCCCCTTTCCTCCCTTCCCTCCTTCCTCCCTTCCCTCCTTCCTTCCTTCCTTCCTTCCTTCCTTTTTTTCCCACCCTTCCTCCCCTGAAATATGATGTGTGGCTTCAAACTGAAATTTCAAAGGTTTTTTTCTCCTCTTTATTTCAGAGCATTTCTTTATATTACATTGCTGAATAAGCCAACTTCCATTTGTTGACTTTTATATTTTACTGATATGAGTTATCTTCCTATTGCATCATCCTTATCCCTTATCTATATGTATTAGATTATTTCTAATTACTTTCATAATGTCCTAATTTTAATATTTATTCAGAGTAATAATCTAAAGACACTTTTCTATGTGATGGTTTTCATTAGTTTCCATCCCTTGTTGATTCTCATGTACTTACTTGTTCAGTATCTTAGCTAGGTATTCACTGTTTTACCTTTATTTTAGCTGGGATTTTAATTTTCTTAATACACACAAACACTTTATATTTTATAGATTCTATAGAATGAGCCAATGTTGAGAAAAAATTATTTTCTTTCTTTAGATCTAATTTTTTTTCAAATTCAGTACTTTGACTTTTGATATTACAGTCTTGTATCTCATATGTTTGCTATATTACATTTGCCCAGGTGCTTACTTTTTTTGTTTGTTTTGTTACCTATAATGAGTGTCTGTGTTTAGAATTTATTCTAATATAATGTAGGGATTTCTTGGGTTCTTTCCAACATATCTAAAAAAGGTTTCCTTATCCTCAGAGCAATATTTGCATTCACTCACTTTTTTTGCAGCAGATTGGTGAGAGTAGGGCAGCTGAAGTGTTAAACTGAGATTTGGAACATCTCTGTTGGGACACCTATTTTATATTTTTGTAAACATCCCCTGCTAATGTACTGTACCTTTACTGGTGGACATAGACTATCTCTATGTGGGGATCATCCCAGTCCTTTTGTTATTTCCCTATTTCACTCAAATCCTACTCATTTCACTTTTGTCTTTTTACTATTGTAACCCCTCTTTAGTTTGATAACTACCTAGTTTGTTTTTCTGTAGAATTTGGCTTATTATCTGTGTCTTTTTTTGTTTCTCCAAATCACCAGTATCCCTTGAGAAATGGCTTGTCAATCAATCAGGAAGCCAGTCAGCTGAACTTTTCTTTAGAATCTATGATTTTCTTTTGAAATTTTTGTTATCACAAGTTTTTCTAGTTTATGATGTTAGGTTATGTCTTTTCCATTTATTTGTTTTCTGTAGATGAATATATTTATAAGACTTTATTCCCTTTGGCTTATTTGAGGGTAAATTTGATGGAAATTTTCCTAATGATATTTTGATCACTACTCAACCAGGAAATCAACCGACAGTACATAATTTAAAGTGTTTTATTGGTTAGTTATGCACCACAAACCTAGTGTGTAATGCATACAAAGTAAATCTTTAGTTAATAAATGAACACTTTTTATATAAATAATTAGTTCTTAACAAATCTCATGACAATGATATGTATTTGTATGTTATTTTTAATTTTACAAAGTGCCTTCACAGTAATCATTTATTTAATCATCATTAAAATTGTATACATTTTTAAAAGTTTTTTAAAAATATTTTTTTTATTTATTTTTAGAGAGGGTCAGAAGAGAGAAAGAGTGGGAGAGAAGCATCAATGTGTGGTTGCCTCTCATGCACCCCCTACTGGGGACCTGGCCTGCAACCCAGGTATGTGCCCTGACAGATGAATTGAAGCAGCGACCCTTTGATTTGCAGGCTGGCGCTCAGTCCACTGAGCCACACCAGCCAGGGTGGATACATTTGTTAATAGATATGTTTTCTGCTTATTTTATCCTTAAGCAAAGTAAGACTCAGAGAGACTTAGGAATTTATTTACAATATACAGGAACTAGTTAGTGGCTGAATACAGGATTTTGAATTCTTAACATCATAATTACCAAGACAGTTTAGTCAAATATTTAACATTTTTCATGCGATAATTTCTTCAGGAATATTAAAATATTAAGATGTGAATTTTATTGTAACCATTTATATGGCTAAAATTTTGGATAATAATATTATTAAAATTTGGATAATAATATTATTAAAATTTTGGATAGCAAAATAGTTACTAAAAGAGCAAATAAAATTATACAAATAATGCATATATTATGATTTCCTTTGGAATTAAAGAATTATGTATTAATAAAGGAATGTTTGCCAGAATATAATAAAGTGGCACTTACATCACCCATGTCATAGACATCCAAATTGTTGCTGTAAAATCTACCTTCCGAAGAAAATTGTTAGAGTATGAAAATGCTAGTAAGTAAAGAAGCAAAGCATACATGCCACTATATATTCTACAATGGTATAGTTTTTCTGAAGCAAAGTAAGAAAAAGGTAAAAATGAAATATTAAAACAACTTTTTAGATAGTTATCTGCAAACGTTCATACCAAGTCTGAGTTGGACCTTGTTGGCAAAAGCCATCTGCGTAGAGGGTCTCCAAGTTTCTTATGATTGCAAATTATAATTCTGTCCATCAGTGGCATAAAGAAAGGCAGAAAGAAAAGTCAGAAATTGTTACCTGAATTATAATTTTCAGGAAAATTATCTTGTGCAGAACAGGAGAATTGGTTTGTATGAAATGAATATTTATTAAATACATATTTTATAATAATTATTATGAAATATATAGTATATATATTTTAGTATATAGTATATATAGTGTATATAGTATATATATTTTTATATATATACTACAAAAAAATCTGCCCTCATGAAACAGACATACAGTATAAAAAGAGTAAGATAAGGACACATCACTGTCAAATAAAATGATGAAAAGAAATAGCCTACTGTGGGTATTTAATTCAATGACATAGAGATGAGAAAATGAACAAAAAGCACAGGAAGAAAAAGGCATTTGAGATATGTCTTTAAAATTGGGTAGAATTTTCACAGAGGACCTGGAAAAAAGGTTGCATTTCCAGTGAAGGAAATTATATGAATAAATACAGGAAAAGTGGAAAACTAAATAGCACATATAAGAAACACTGTAAGTTTTTGGAACATAGTGGAACATGGTGCAAAAACTGGAGATACAAATGAAAAGTAAAACAATTTATGTCTATTCCACAAACATCTATTAAGCACTATTCTTTGGTAAACACTGTACTAGGTGCTGCTTGAAATTGAAAGTTAATTTTCCTCTTCTCAACAGATATATAATTTATTGATTTAGATAGAAACATAAACTGATGTTTTAAACAATGAAGTAAAGTGATAGGGTCATACCCCAAGTTCTACAAGGTCCCAGAGGAGGGACCCTTGGCTTGACTAGGGGTGGGAGGACAGGACTCAGAAGAGGTTTTCTAGAGGATATTGCCCCTGAACTTTAAAAGGTGAATAGGAAGATTATCCTGCTTAATATAGGAAAGATGAGAGTTGTTGATGATAACAAATGCAGGAAACTGCGTGGACAATGAGGCATGAAATAGCTGGGGAATGTGAGAACCAGGAGATTAATAGAACCAGATGATGAGGATCCTGACAGAAAATACAAGATAAAGCTACATGGAGGGAATGCTGGGGAACTTTGAATGTCGATGTTGTGCTGTGGAACAGACGCTACCTTACGTTTACAATTTATTTACCTTACAAATAGTAGCAATTTAAAGAATTTTAAGCATAGAGTGTTTTAGCCCATTTGGTGTAGAGGCTGCATGAAAAATGTATTTGAGGAAACCGTGAAACTGCAGGGACAGACACCTCCCAAAAATAAGTTTAGAGACAGATTGCCTCACTGGTGAATTTTACCAAACACTTAGAGAAAAATTAATATGACTTTCTTTAACAACAACAACAAAAAGAAATAAAAGAGTAAGGAACACTTCCAAACTTGTTTTGTGATGCCAGCATTACCCTAATACCAAATACAGAGAAGGATACTCACGTAAAAAAATATTACACATCAATATCTCTAATGAACATAGATGCAAAAATTCTCAACAAAGTTTAGCAAACTGAATTTAACAATACATTTAAAATATAATGTACTATGATCAAGTGGGATTTATTCCAGAGATACAAGATAGTTCAACATCCACAAATCAATAAAACGCATTAACAAAAAGCGCATTAATAAAACACATTAACAAAAGGAAGAATAAAAATCATGATCATCTTAATAAATGCAGATAAAACATTTGAGAAAATTTAACATCCTTTCATGAAAAAAACTCTAAAATGTTATATATAGATGAAACATACCTCAACATAGTAAAAATCATATGATAAGTCAACAGCTAATATCATACTCAATGGTAAAAAGCTGAGTTCTTTTCCTCTAAGATAAGTAACAATGCAAGGAGGCCCACTCTGACCACTTTAATCAACATAGTATTTAAAGTTGTAGCCAGAGCAATTAAGCAAGCAAAAGAAATAAAAAAACATACAAATAATAAAGGAAAAAGTAAAATTGTCTCTGTCAATGACATGATACCACATAAAGAAAATGCTAAAGATGCTACAAAAACACTTAAAACTAGTAAATAAATTTAGTAGTATATTTGTACGATATAAAATCAATATAAAAATCAGTTGTGTTTCTAAATACTGACAATAAACTATTGCAAAGAGAAATTAAGAAAATAATTCCATTTACAATAGCTTCTATAAAATATTTAGGAATACATTTAATTGAGGTGAAAGATTTGTTAACTGAAAACTATAACACATTGAAAGAAATTGAAGAAGACACAAATAAAATAAAAATTATTTCATACTTATGAATTGGAATAATTAATATTTTTATTTTTTATTTTTTGTGGGTTTTTTCCTTGTCTTTTCTCCCCTTTATTCCCCTTCACTCTGCACTCCCCTCCCTCCAACATCCCCCCTCCTTAGTTCATGTCCATAGGGTGTACATATAAGTTCTCTTGCTTCTCCATTTCCTATACTATTCCTAACCTCCCCCTGTCTATTTTTTAATGTCTATACTACTCAAAGCAATTTTTAAATTAAACACAATCCCTATAAAAATTTTAATGGCATTTTTCACAGAAATAGAACAAACAATTTCAAAATTTGTGTGCAAAAGATTGTGGATAGCCAAGTGATCTTGAGGAAGGAAAAGAAAACTGGAGGCATCACACTCTTGATTTCAAATGATATTACAAAGTTATAATCATCAAAACAGTATGGTGTTGATATAATAGGAACAAAATAGAATGCCCAGAAATAAACACATGCATATATGGCCACTTAATTTTTGACAAAAGAGACAAAAATATGCAATGGGGAAATAATAATGTCTTCAATAAATGATGTTGGGAAAATGGACAGCCTCAGGCAAACAAATGAAAGTGGACCCCTATCTTATACCACACACAAAACCCAACTCAAAATGGATTGACAAATAAACATAAGACTTGTAATCATAAAATTCCTAGAAGACAAAATAGACTGTAACCTCCTTGACTTTGGTCTTAGCAGTTATTTTGGGGATTTCACACAAAAAACAAAGGCAAGACAAGCAAAAATGAGTAAGTGGGATTACATCAAACTAAAATCTCTGTGGCAAAGGAAATGATTAACAAAATTAAAAGGGAACCTATAGAATGAGAGAAAATATTTGTAAACCATGTATCTAATAAGAGATTAAGATTCAAATTATACAAAGAATTCATACAAAAAAGAACTCATGGCAAAACAAACAAATAAACAAATAACTCAATTTAAAAATGCACAAAGGATCTGAATAAACATTTTTCCAAAGAAGACATACAGACGTATAACTGATACATAGAAATAGGTGGGTAAATAAATATAAACTTTCAGTTATAAGATGCTGAAGTTCTGAGGATCTAATGTATAACACGGGGAATACAGTTGACAATACTGTAAAATTATATAATATGTATAACTGAAATTTGCTAAAAGATAGAACTTAAGTATTTTCACCAAAAAATTTTTTTAAAAATCTAAATATGTGAAGTAATTGGTATATCTTTAATTACAGGAATCCTTTCACAATATATATGTATATGAAATCATCATGTACTGTTTAAATTTACACAATTTTGTCAGTTCTATCTTGAAAAGTTGAAAAATATGTAAAATTACTCAACCAATAGCAAAGACATAATATACTAATTTGAGAGTAGCTGCAGCTTTAGTAAGACATGATGTAAGACAGGGATAAAATTACAGTAGAGGTGGCCTACTACTTAATATCACCTAATTAGGAAAAAATGGAAAATGACTCACAATGTTGCCCATCATCTTAATGATCAGAAAAAAAATGGAAAGGGTTTGACCAGGGAACGGAAAGAGTTCAACTAGGGAACCCATCACAAGGGTTCCCTACTCTTCCTATAGGAAGAGTAGGGAAATTCCATTCCCTTGCCTTCTTTTTCTATTCTTATTTAGAAAAAGAAAACTCAGTGGATGAGCCTGGCAAAAGGTACTCCACATAAAATGATCTCTGCAAGACCTGTTAGGATAAGCAGCAGCATTCAGAGATAAAGTTGGATGCCAAGGTGTTAAGGTTATAGCTGAATAAATGAGTGAGCCTTATGCTGTTCAAGGGCCTTACAACACAGATGCAAAATCTCTAGGTGAAAATTATAACTATCTGGAGGCTGGGCAACAAGGTAAGACAAACATAATAAGTAGGGAGTTCCAAAATGGAAGAAATGGGGTTTTTATCATAAAAGACTCACAAATATAAACCTGTCACTAAGGTGAGGGGACATTCAGGGGAGAAAAGAATAAGTAGATGCTTTTTACTAAATAGATTCTTTCTTCACATGTGGATGAGCAAAAAGACAAAAGGACTCATGGATATGGACAACAGTGTGGTGATTGCTGGGGGGAGGGGGATCTAAGGGGATAAATGGTAATGGAAAAAAAATACAATAAAGATTAACTAAAAATAAAGTAAAAGAAAACAAACAAAAAACAACCTTGATTTACACTGTGACAATAAAGGTAACAGTCTCCTGGAAAACAAGCATACGGGATTAAATGAAGATGTGAAAACTGTTTCAAATTTTGTGTTTTAGTGCTAGCAACAGACTTTACAGCCCTTTCAAATCTCTTTGTGTATAATTTTTTATAGAATGAAGCTGAAATACCATCTAACCAGTGGAATATATACATGGATGTGTGATATAATCCCAGATAGAAAATTCCTGAAGTTTGAGATCTATACCTTATAAATTTGTTTTTCTTCACTAGTTTTATAGACACTAATAATAATAATGTATTTATTAAAATGAGTATAGACTTTATTTCAACATGACTACCACATGACTGGCAAAATTTATTCTTTATTAAATAACAAAAATTTCATGTTAAATATTAAGTTAGTAATGGTACCACTTCAACTATTTTGTAATTTACTATTGCTTTAAAATAATTTATTAAATTATTTACTAAATAAATTTTGTAAACTTATTATTTATAATATATTTCTATATTAGTTAAAGGATTTGTGGCCAAGTGATTAAAAGCTCTGCTATTTGTTTAGACAAATCCAGAATCTTATTGGTCCCCACTACTGAATAGAGCAAGCATAGGCGGACTCTCGCTTGGCTTTCTTGGTACCTATATTCCCTAACAATCTAATTGCTCATGTATTTATCAATGTAGTATTAAATTAGCCAATAATTACTGAGAACTTACTAGATTCCTGGCATATAAGGATTCAGATCTATATATAATGACTGATGCTTACAACAATCCTCTAAGGTAGGTTTCTTGTCAGTAGATTAGCTAGCATTTCAAGTAAAGCGGTCTGATTCCATAGCCCGTGTTCATAAATACATCATTGCCTTGTCTCACCAAAAATGTCTACAAGTAAATAAGCAATAACAGTTCTTAGAGGGTAGTTCTATATATGTGTCAGCCACACATGGAACACATAATGAAGGTTAGAGTTTTTATATAAGAATACACATATTCTTTTTGCCTAAAGATTCTTTTCTACAAAAAAGTTACTATCTTTGCTTCCACTTGAAGAAGACTGAAAACTTGTCCATTCATCTAGATCTGTACCCTTCCCCTAAGAGGCTATATTCCAAGTTTTAGATGTTGACCAAGTACCCCTCATTTCCCATAAATGTTAACATTTAACCAGTAGGTTGGGGAGGAGGGAAATGGAGGACTTCAATGATTCTCATGGCAGCAGAACTCTGCACGTAGAATGACACTGTGTTCTGGGTAGGGCAACCAGTTAAATTTGAATTTCAGATAAGCAACAAATTTACTCTGTTAGTATAAATATTTCCCATAACTATTGGGAACATAATTATACTAAGAAATGTTCAATGCTTACCTGAAATTTAAATTTAATTGAGTGTTATGTATTTTATCTGGCAATGCTAGTACAGGCAACATCTTAACTAGGCATTCCTTAAGGCGCATTTACCAGTCTCTTAAAGAGAAAGCATATGAATGGGTTGATGGTGAGCTCTTGAACTTCAGTTATCTTTCTCCAACTAATTTGGATGACCCGATAACTATCCTTAAAAGATCACCAAGTCATTCTTTAAGTTCCATGTACAATTATCTTAAAATAGACACTTTAAAAGCACAAATTCTAATTGGCTGAAAATTATCCAAAGACTACTTCTTACCTAGAGAACAGTCCTTAATCAGGTACTTAAATCCTTTTACAATATCTTCTTATCATACACTATATTTCTCAGCTTTCTCTTTCATGTCACACAAGTTTCAGCTCTGTGAAATTATTTTATATTTCCTAAACACATTTGACTGGGGTTTTGCCATATTCTCTCCTCTTTAACTGTCCATTTCCTCTTCGTGAACAGTCTTTTTATCCTTTATGAATTTTTATGTGGGCGAACCTTTGGTCATATGTTTTAGAGTTTATACAAATTTTTCATTCTTGTTTCTACAATTAGCTTGTGAAATGCTCAAGATCATGTACTGCATCTTCATACTCTTCATATTTTCTAGAACACAGAATGTAAATTCCCAGATGCTAGGCATTCAATGAATGAATAAATGAAAGAGTGGTTTAACTGTATTAATCTTGGCAAGAAACATCTGGATATATCATTTTCACTGATATGTCCCCTAGAGCAAGGGAAATAAAAGAAAGAATAAACAAATGGGACTTCATCAAAATAAGAAGGTTCTGCATGGCTAAACAAAACATCAGCAAAATGAAAAGGGAACCAACCATATGGGAAAATATATTTGCCAATGATACCTCGGACAAGGGTTTGATCTCCAAAATGTATAAAGAACTCACATGACTCCACTCCACGAAGGCAAACAACCCAATTAAAAAATGGGCAAAGGAGCTGAACAGACTCTTCTCCAAGGAGGACATACAGAGGGCCCAAAGACACATGAAAGGATGCTCAGTGTCACTAGCCATCAGAGAGATACAAATTAAAACCACAATGAGATGACACTTCACACCAGCCAGAATAGCCACCACAAACAAATCAACAAACAAGTGCTGGTGAGGATGTGGAGAAAAGGGAACCCTAGTACACTGTTGGTGGGAATGCAGACTGGTGCAACCACTGTGGAAAACAGTTTGGAATTTCCTCAGAAAACTAAAAATGGACCTGCCTTTGGACCCAGCAATTCCACTGCTGGGATTATACCCTAAGAATCCTGAAACACCAGTTCAAAAGAACTTATGCACCCTAATGTTCATAGCAGCAAAATTTACAATAACCAAGAACTGGAAGCAACTTAAGTGCCCAACAGTAAATGAGTGGATCAAAAAATTGTGGTACATTTACACAGTGGAATACTATGCAGCAGAAAGACAAAGAGCTACTACCCTTCGCAACAGCATGGATGGAACTGGAGAGCATTATGCTAAGTGAAATAAACCAGGTGGTGAAAGACAGATACCATATGATCTCACCTATAAGTGTAACTTAATCAAGACAATACACAAGCAAAATAGAATCAGCAACATTGAAATAAAATACCGGGGGGGGGAGGGGGATAATGGGAAAAGGAGGTGAAGGTTCATCAAGGAACATACATAAAGACACATCAACAAAGCAAAATGGGGGAAGGATTGAGGGTGGGAGGTAGAGATGGGGATGCTGGAGAGTGGTGGTGGGAAGTTGTTGACATGGGGATGATGGGATGGGGTGTATGGCGGAGGGAATAAAGAGGAGAAAAAATGAGACAACTGTAATAGCATAATCAGTAAAGTATACAAAAAAAACATTTCTTCCCTCCATTTCTTAAGTCTTACTATTATTTCCATTTTGTTCATAATTCAAAATGAAAACAGAAGGTACAATGAAATATGCAGATGTTTAATTACCATATACCCTTTTTCGAGAAACAAGCTGAGTAGAATATATGCACATTTTCAGTAGGACCTAAAGCAAATAGGAGAAACATCAGTTTCACATGAACATGATCACCTGTCCTGTATTGTACAGACAGGACCTTATATGCTGAAATGCTTTCTAGCTCTGTGGAGTATTTATTATTAATGAATGATTTTGAACACACTAAACAAAGACCTTAGCATATGGCATATAATTCAGAATAAGTCATTCTCCATTTCTAGTCTACAAGTATTTAAGCATGTCTACACTACCTCCAGTTGTGAAGTTAGCAGGCAGGATTTTGATGGAGAACGCAGTTGTGCAGAAGGCATTTTTAAAAACTCTATTGATTGACCTTGCAATAGCAATAATCCATTGAGTGAACTGGGCATGAGCTACAGTTACAATCTGCATTTTAAAATATCATGGGAGAACTATACATCAAAAAATGGTAAAAAGGACTGACTTTTGTATGATTTTTGTAATGCTTTAATAGAAAATAGAGAGAATTATCAACTTAAAATACCAGGGAAAGAGAAATTATATTGTGTATATTGTGTTAGTGATTTTAGTATTAAGCTAAAATTGAAACCATTACAATAAATTGCTCATGGATCATTTTCCCATTTAAGGAAAGGCTAGAAAGGTAAAATGGCAGAAAGGATAAAACTTTGCTTTAAATGAGATTTGTTTTCTAGTTTGAAATATCAAAGACTAATTTGTACTAAATATTACCAGAAACTGAATAATTAATTTGAGACAAAGTCTAAAGTTATTTTTGTTGCGTGGAGGTCAAGATAAGTAGAAATAAATACATATTTAAAAAGTAAAATGGGTGCCCAAGATGGAGGTGTAGGTAGATACACTTGTCTCCTTGCACAACCAAAAGAAGGATGACAACAAATTTAAAAACAAAAAATAACCAGAACTGCCAGAAAATCAAACTGTGTGGAAGTCCAACAACCAAGGAGTTAAAGAAGAAACATCCATCCAGAGTGGAAGGGGGCACAGAGATGGGCAGGAGGGGAAGAGAGGACACCTAGCAGGGCTGCTGTTGGAGGACTGGGTGGTCCCATATTTGCATGTAGATAAACCAGAAGGAACAACTGGGGAGTGAAAGAGACAGTGCAACCCAGGGTTCTGGTACAGGAAAAGAAAGCCTCAAAACCTCTACCAGTAAAAACCTTGGGGTTTGTGGTGGTGGGAGAAACTGCCAGTCTTATAGGAGAGTTTGTTTGAGAGAGCCATAAGGTTCTAGAATGTCCACAAAACCACCTACCTGGGAATCAGCACCAGAAGGTCCCAATTTGCTTGTGGGTAGCAGGGGAAGTGACTGAAAGCTAGCCAAGAGCTAGGCAAGTGGCATTGTTCCCCCTCAGACCCCTCCCCTACATATAATACCACAAGGGAGTGAAATGGGTTGCCCCACCCTGGCAAATACCTAAGGATCTGCTCCTCACAATGTAATAGGGGCACCAAGACAAAAAAAAAATATGACCCCAAAAAGAACAGATCAAAGCTCCAAAAATAGAACTAAGTGTTGAAGAAATAGCCAACCTAACAGATGCAGAGTTCAAAACACTGGTAATCTGGATGCTTAGAAATGGTGGAGTATGGTCACAAAATGGAGGAAAAAGTGAAGGCTATGCAAAGTGAAATAAAGAAAAATATACAGGGAACCAATAGTGAAGGGAAGGAAACTGGGACTCAAATCAATGAATTGGAACAGAAAGAAGGAATAACCATTCAACCAGAACAGAATTAAGAAACAAGAATTCAAAAATATGAGGAGAGGCCAAAGAACCTTCGGGACAACTTGAAATGTTCCAACATTCGAATCATCGGGGTGCCAGGAGGAGAAGAAGAAGAACAAGACATTGAAAACTCATTAAAAAAAATAATGAGGGAAAATATCCCCAATCTGGCAAATGAAATAGACTTCTAGGAAGTCCAGGAAGCTCAGAGAGTCCCAAAGTTGAACCCAAAGAAGCACACACCAAGGCACATCATCATTACATTACTCAAGATTAAAGATAAGGAGACAATCTTAAAAGCAGCAAGAGAAAAGGAAAGAGTTACCTACAAAGGAGTTCCCACAAGACTTGCAGCTGATTTCTCAAAAGAAACCTTACAGGCAAGAAGGGGCTGGAAAGAAGTATTCAAAGTCATGAAAGGCAAGGACCTACATCCAAGAATTCTCTATCCGGCAAAGCTGTCATTTAGAATGGAAGGGCAGATAAAGTGCTTCCCAGATAAGGTCAAGTTAAAGTAGTTCATCATCACCAAGTCCTTATTATATGAAATGTTAAAGGGTCTTATCTAAGAAAAAGATCAAAACTATGAATAATAAAATGACAACAAACTCACAACTATCAACAACTGAATCTAAAACAAAAACAAGAACAAACTAAAAGCAGACAAGTAGAACAGGAACAGAATCACAGCAATGGAGATCACATGGAGGGTTATCAGCAGGGATGGGTAGGGGGAGAAAGGGAGAAGAGGCACAGGGAATAAGAAGCATAATTGGTAAATACAAAATAGGGGGAGGTTAGGAATAGTATAGGAAATGGAAAAGCTAAAGAACTCACATGTAGGACCTATGGACATGAACTAAGGGGGTGGGGGATGCTGGTGAAAGGGGTGTGCAGGATGGAGGGGAATAAAGGGGAGAAAAAATGGAAGAACTGTAATAGCATAATCAATAAAATATATTTAAAAAACCAAACAAAATAAGTAAAATGATTAAATCATATTATACTTGTTTTTATTAAAAATTTTAAAGACACTAAAACACTGTAAATTTTATACCAAATTAAATTCATGTTTTTAAAATAGACTTTAATTTTTGGAACAGTTTAAGGTTCATAGCAAATTTGAATGAAAAGTAGTGCTCCCAGGTACTCCCCGCCCCTACACATGGAGAGCCTTGCCCATAATCCCCGTCAAACACCACAGTGGTACAGTTGTTACATTCAATGAACTGACACTGACAAATCATCATTCCCAAAGGCCATAGTTTACAGGAGGGTTCACTCATGGTGTTCTATACTCCATAGATTTTGATAAATGTATATGATGTGTGTACACTACTATTGTATCATACAGAATAGTTTCATTATCCTAAAAATCCTCTGTATCCCCCCTATCCCTCCCTGTCTTCCCTCACCCCTGGCTACCACTGATCTTTTTGCTGTCTTCATATTTTTGCCTTTTACAAGATATCATTTCATTGGAATTATAAAGTATCTAGTCTTTAAAACTAACATAGTAATTTCACTTAGTAAAATGCATTTAAGTTTCCTTCATGTCTTTTTATGGTTTGATAGCTCATTT